>KZ505990.1:367706-395715 GCA_002844005.1 Limosa lapponica baueri
TACTCCTACTTCCTTCTAGGTTGGTTTCGTTGGGTTTGTTTTGTTGGTTTTTTTTTCTTTTTTTTTTTTTTTTGTGGCAATTTACTGTGTTCTGAGAATGCAGCAAATATTGTGGAAATCCTGGAGTAATTTTGTGTTTACCAGAATAGACCTCTCCTTTGAGCCTGGACCACTAGTATTAGGGTCATGGCTTGTGTTTTTTCAAACTGGACATGCTTTAGGTTAACTGTGGCCTAGCCTTTGCTGTATCTCCCTCCCTTCTAAGGAAATTTTTCTTTTACCTGTCTCTGAGTTTACCTCTCCTTTACCACTCACTTTCCTTTTCTCCTCCTATACTAGGTTATGTTGTCTAGTTGCTTCCATGAAGGTCTTTGCATACTTTCTTTGTGTATTCCCTTTCATATGTTTCTTTTTCTCTGAACCTCTTGTTGTATAGGTGATTTGGTAATTCTCATATTTTTGTCTCAGTGGAGGGGAAAACCAATCAAAAATTGGCTGCCTTTTCAAAAGTGTTAAGGAAGGTGTGGACGAAACTACCTGAAAGAGCTGCCCTGCCCTCCTGAAAGAATTGCACATGTAGTTCATGTACTTCGGATCATTTTATAACTTTTGTTATTTATGTTGCTTTTGCGTCAGTCAGTTTATAGATTAATAGAATAACTCATGTTGGAAGAGACCTCAGGAGGTCAACTGGCCCACCTCCTGCTCCAAGCAGGGTTAAAACTGAATTCAAATCAGTTCCGTAGTCTCCATGACAGCTAATAGAGAGAGCAGTACATCCAGTGGAGAAGTCATTCCACTAGTATCTAAGTATGGAAATGGGTATAATAATTCATGCTCAGCAATCCCTGTCATGCTCTCTTTCATCCTAGTGGTGACAGAGGAGAGCCTAGTTGCCTTGTTTATAATAGCTGAGGGTCAGTGAGATTAATTCCATATTTTTTCACAGTGAACTCCGAAGTACTGAAAAAGTGTGAGTGAGAGGAAAACCTGATGTATTTATTGAAAATGGACAAACGTTAAGTGCTTCTGGGGTACCAAGTTTGATCCTTCTTTTATTCTACTCTTAAATAACTGTCAATCTGGACCTGTCAGAGGCCATCCTGTTTGTTTTCCAGTTCTGCTGGCTCAGATCTGTTCTGACAGCTTAGAAACCTGGTCACGTCTATGTTGGTGGCTGATACTGCTATGGAGATACTGCTATGGATAGCCTTATGTATCTGATGTGTTTGGTTCACCTTCCAGAAAAAGGAATCCGTTCTTACGGCAGCCTCTCCTGGTTTTGTGTCCTTCCCAAGTCCCTCATTCATTTGCTACGCTCAGTTATTTCCTCTTGCCTTAAAGCTCTGTGCTAGGATCAAGACTACTTCTTCATATTTAAAGGCTGTCTAAGAAAGCAAGATCCGATTCGAGTACAGCAATGGAAATGAGAAGGAATAATGCACGAAGGGCTTCCTTCTGAGTAAAACCCTCTTGGCAGTAGATATTTTAATGAATTGAATTAGTCATTTTAGTTGGGCTAGGACTGAACTTTCTTTCAGCATGTCTGCCGTTGCATGGGTGACAATGTGGTGTGAAGGTACTTGAGCTAGATCTCAGCTTGTTAATGGTTTGGGTATAGGTCGCAGCACAGAACTGGTGTAGTCTTCAATATCTGCTTGAGAAGCTGAGTGAATTCTTCATCAGTCATCCAAAATGACTGGAGTGATGACGTTACATTTGAGGATATAATTTATTTTCCTGCCCTCATCCTTTCCGACAAATATCAAAAAGCAATTAATTGTGCTTTGACCAATAATGAACACTGTAACGATTCCTGTATTTGGCCTTGTAAACTTTCCAAATGAGATAGTTACATAAAAGAAAAATTTGACTTCTGGAAGGCAAAGCAGGTTCTGGCAACACAGTAATTTCAAGTGAGTGAGGTCAGGGTATAATTGTTACTCCCACAAGCTGCTGTTTTCTAACTGTCGCTATTTTCTGTTTTGGATTTCAAGAGAGTGTGAAAATTTTATCTGAATTGTATGTGAAAACTTTGAAGAAAAATACACTGTTTTCAATTGATTTACTAAAAGCAGGGCTAATTTTATGCTAAGACCAGAGCGTGTTCTTGTTTGTGACTGAGACAGTATAGCTGTATGCTACCTTTAATATTAAACTAGCCTTAAATTAAGGTGAAGTAAAGATAGGATCACATTGTCTGAGAAGATATGGTTTTGGAAAAGCAGTATTTGGTCCAAGTGCCAGGGTAGTCAGTGACCGTGAACACAAAAGTGGTCATAAAAATTTTTGCATGTCCTTAGAAATTTCCAATGATTGACTTATGTACACTGAACTAATTAGTTAAATGAAACTGTCAGCAGGCATTTCGAAATGTACCAAGTTGGGGGTTTTTTTGTACCAAAATACGTTATTGGGGTGGCATTTATGCTATTGCAACCTTTGTTTCTACTTTATATGAATTACCTTCCAGTCCTTTGCTGTGTATTTGGTTTGTAAAAAAAAGTCTTAGAGCAGGAGCGCAAGATTGTCCAATGCTGCTGTAAATGAAAGATCATCCAGTGCTGCCAGAAATGAAAAGCTCAAAGATATTATTATTTTCTAGAGTGATGCCCATCTGATTAACCATCAGCTCAGATTTTGTTAGGATGCTTTTGTAATTTGGGCTAATAATAATAATATATTTGCATTTTTAACCTTCTCAAAGCATAGGCTTCACTAGTTGGGTTTTATAGATGATCAGACTAGTTGAGAGGAAGATGTATACAGAGAAGCCTTTAATGGTAGCTAACTGCTTCTGTGGGCCCAATTAAGACTATCCGACTGTGAAACACAGTCCCCTGAGTAACAGCGCAGTCAACTCGCCTGTGTTTTTTGAGGTGGGGGAAGGAGGCCTGGAATAAGGGAATATCCAGTGCAGCTGTGAAGGAAAAAAAAATACTTTAAGGGTTTTCTTAGAGAAGAAAAAAAAAAAAAAACTCAAAACAAAAAAACCCCAGCAACCCTCAAACTTTTGGCATGCACTATTAATAAAGGTTGAGGTCAGCTTTACCTATGCACCACATTCTAGATGTGACGCCGTAGTAGCTGTGCCTGAGATCTGGACACGTTGTTGGTCCAAAATCAATCTTGTCGCTCCTCAGAAGGCAATGAGAGATAATAAGTACTATTCACCTGATTGCCTTCCTGTTCTGAGACAGCTGGTGACGCTTGTCTTCCTGATAACCAGGAGTTTCAGATCTAAGGCAGGGATAAAGAAAAGCTGGGAGCTTGCTGAATCTAAATTTGACAGTCGATGGCTGTGTAGAGGGTCAGGAGGGATAGAATCTGTGACACGTATAAGAAAGGAACAAAATTTATCTGCTCTGGTTGCAATGATTAGATGTCTCTTTGTCTGGCTTTCTTACAGTGGATGATTGATTGTACCCGCCAGCTGGCTAATATCATAATTAACAAAGTTGCTACCATGTCTGAGAAGTTTAATCGAAAAAATTGCCGGCAGTATGATGCCATTGTCACAGAGATCACAAGCACTGCAGTGTCGACTTTTGTACTGGTGGAGCCGCAGGACTATGAAGATGTGCTGAGAAGTCGTTCACTGGGATAACTAAAGGTATGTTTCTTTCCCCATACATTTCTCCCTGTTTGTTCTTTTGAAAAATAAAGTAGATGGTCCTTTGACGCTATCTTTTATTTCAGGGTGCCGTGTGAAGCTATTCTGTTGTATTTTAAAGCAGTTGCAATAGCAATATAGAAAACGTTTTATCAATGCATCAAAAAGTGAATAATCAAAACTGTAGTTCAGTGCTACTCACCCTTTTTAAGTGGTCTTCGCTGTCTTGCCAGATGCTTTCCGCAAAAAATACAGATGTGGTTGTTTTCGTAGCTGATTTTCTCAGCTGGAGAAACTAGAAATGCTGTTGATAGTGTGTATTCTAGGAACTTGTAGTTCAGTTTGGGTTTATGTTTTGTAATCTCTCTTTCCCTTCATTACTTCAAGCTAGGACGTAATTTAAAAAGCGGAAAAAAAATGGGGAAACCCCCCTATACTTGCGTTTGTAATTCAGCGTTAAAATATCCTGCTAAAATATTTGCTTTTGCATATGCATATTTGTGTGTGTGTTTGTGTGTGTGAAATGACAGCAGCATCGGTGCTGTTCACTGGAGAGCCACTTTGCAGCACCTTTATAAAATATTGCCTGAGAATCTTACTTATTCCTTTTGTACGTTTACCTAGTTTTCCAAGTTAAAAATGATTCCGCTGAGCTCTTCTTCTCTGCAATTGTATTTTTACGTGTGTGTGTGCGCGCGCTGCGTGGTAGTGCGGTTATGCTCTGGAGTATGTGTTGAAAATGCCAGCCTGACATATTGCTAATGAGTGTGCATATTGACAGTGACGGGGGCGTGTGTCTGTCTGTGTGCCATATATTAAAACAAAAAGAGGAGAGAGACGGAGACAGAGAGAGACAGAGAGACAGAGAAGGAAATATTGGGATGAGAAAGAACAGTTTATTTACATTACGGTATGTCAAAATGTTATTATGGCTAAAAAATCAATTTTAAATAGAAATGAGATGGCATATGACGGTTCCTTCTCTTTCTCACAGGAGCTAATATGGTCATGGTAGGAGAATGAGGGAGACCCATGTATTTTGGTGGTATTAATATTTTTCTGCCCAAGTAATTTTGACTTTTTGGTACCAGTTTCTAAAATTTGGGAAATTAATTGTTTGCATTGTGTTTCAGTTCTGTAATGAGCTCTCACTGAGTTTTCTGTTGCTCTTCTTCTCTGTATCTTTACAGGTAAAATAGTTCTGAGCATTCGGATGAAATTGTTACAGTAGACTTTTGAGGGAATGTGTTGCTATAGCTGATGTTTATTTAAAAACAACATATTTTGGGGATGCGCTCTTTTCTATTTTACAATTTTCTGTTTAGAGTTAAACAATTTTCCAGTTTTGAGATTATATTATTGCAGTATTATTTTAAAACTAATCATGACTTAATTTTTTCAGAGATATTTTGCAGTTTTCAGTCAAATTAATTGCAGATAAATAATTTTAATTAGTAGACAAAATTGGAAGTACCAACTAAAATTCTTTTTTTTTTTTTTCTTTATTTCTGTACTTGTTAATGGGCTATGCCTCAGAAGAGACTTCTAATTTGTGGGAAAATACTTTTTTCCAGGCCAGAAAAATATTCCTATCATCATGATTATTCCTACAGTCAGTAACGGATTCTAGATTTTAACTTATCCTTGTAAATCTACTGCCTTTCAGGAACCACTAAGCAAAATTAAAAATCTATATTTTGTTTTGAATAGAAAATGCTGTGAACAGTGGCAAAATAGATTAGTATTGTGATTGCAGACAATAGGGAAGATTACGTTACTAAAACAGTATATTGTTGTTCTAAACTAAACCCTATAATATTTTGTGTAATTGAGATTTGTGCTTTGTTAGAACTTGGTTGGAGTATCAAACGGTTGTGAGGATTAGATCAGGCAACTAAAGCAATGTCACAGTAGATGTGGCTGGTTTTTAACAGGATTATCTTCTGAGATGTGTAGAAATGAGCTCTTGTAATAGTTTCGGAGGAATTAATAATTTTAGTAAAATGTTAATGGCAAATGTGCTAATGTAAAGAGTTAGAAGATTAGTGATGCATTCTTTTGCATGGAAATAAGAATATAATAAATGTCCTGCAGGTGACTGAAGCTACTGCAATTTTATTGGAGATTAAAGTTTGATTGACCTTTGCTGAGGTGATTAACCCTTCTGAAATTAAAAGCCAGTGGTAAATTATTCTGTCCAATTTAAATGCAAACACAGAACAGTATGCTGTGTCATTCAAGTGTAAGAGAAAAACATGTTTTAATTTTCCTTTTGCACTCAGTGAGATGTGATTGCAGACAGCGTGTGATTGGGCTCTGGTAGAACTGACCAGTGGCAACCTGCCTTTGCTCTGCTCGTCACCGCCGGAGCAGCCCTGCCATGGGAACGCTGAACTTGAGAGCAGCCACTTGCAACAAACCCTCAGATGCAGGAATGACAGCAGGGACACATGGAAGCACATCAGTGAGGTAAGTAGTGAAAATCACTGTAGATACGCTTTACCGACTAGTGTAGATTGTAGACCTTGAGTCAGCAGCATCACAGAGGTGAGGATTCCTGTTGAGCCTCGCAAGGCAGCTCACCAGAGCTGGGCTGCTTACTTGTGTGAGCCATTGCAGAATTAGAAGTAAAGCTGCCTGTGTGTTGTTCTTTGTGTTGGCTTTTTCCTTCTCCCTAACCCTTAAAAGTTGGGTTTACAAGCTTGCAGAACTGCACTTTTTGACTGACAGAGAACTTCCTAAAGCACGGGCTAAGTGCAGGTGTTTGAATCACTGCACTGTGATTCCAGTCCTTCCTGCTAAATGTGCACAAGTGGTTTCTTAGGTTGGAGGCAGTACGTCATGCTGGATGGGTAGGACCAGGACACGATCTTAGCAGTTGACTAAATCCCATACGATTACTTGCATATGTAAAGTCATGCAGGTGGTCATTGGAGCTGCTTTGCCTATGCTACTGACCAGCCTTTGAAAAACTAGAAAGTTTATTTCCAATAGATTTTATAATTCTGTTTCATTTCAGAGTTGGTATCTGTGTGTGCAAACTTTATTAATTAATATTAAATTGGAAAGACCTCGGCAATGCGCTTGCTGCATTTTTTATGAATCTTTCATTAAAAGTTGAACACTTAGAAATTCCTCCCAGAGTATCTGCCTTGGTCTTTATTTTTTTTAACAGACAAATGAATGTCAGGGCAGTGGTTTGTTTTGTAATGAATTACGCTTAATTTTCCCATGCTAAGAGATCAGTGTGTTGTTATAAAATAGCATACTGTCTAAAAGCAGTTCTGGAGGACTATAGTGACTCTCTAAGGGCTTAAGTTTTACACTGACTAGAACCATTATAATTGGATCCATTTTAAATTCACATCTTTTTGTTGCTTTTGGTAAGAAATGATGTGTTTGTGAAAAGGCTTGCACCAAATTAATGGTAAATTAGAAGCAGTTTAGTTACTTGAGGTTGGCTCAGTTTGCATAAACAAGCCCTTGAAGCACCACTGTATCTTTCCTTTGCCTGCTGGTCCAGCGAGGGAGGCAAGTGGATCAGGGCTCTTTGTGGTCCTTGGCACACAGTGTCCTGGATCAAACTACCACCCTTTTTTATATGGTGTGCGTTGGTTTTTTTTTTTTTGTTCCTCTCCCTGAGTCCACCTCTTTCTGACTATCTGAGAAGACATAAAATGACTCTTTGAAGGCTTTTTCTTGCATGCCAGCAGCAGTAATGCTGGGAATTGGGCTGAAGGGCAGAAGGGCTACTGCAGCTTTTTGGCCTTGAGTGGACTTCCTACCACTTTCTTATTCTCTCATGCAGCTGCAAAGCATTAAAATGATAGTGAATATGCTATCTGCATTCCATATTCAGCTTTCCTGCTCACTTTTCATCAAGGAAGACTTCATATTGCATCTGTCAAGGTAGGGAATTCCAAGGAATTGCAGTTCAGAAATTAAGGACCCTGAGGTAGCGGCTCACTTCTGTCTCGTCTTTTCATTTACACTTTAAACAGCCTTCAGAGAGATGGGCTGCTGCTTCTGGGACCCAATGAAGAAAGTGAGGAATAGATAAAAGCTAAACTTGTGGTGGAGTGACCTAAATGGAACAGCTGGCAAAAGTATAGAAGGAATCCTCCAGGGTACTGAATTATACCTTCAGGCTTGGATTAGTAGGATGTTTAACAAAGAGATCCATTTGCCAAAAGGATCTCTGCCTGGTTTTTAATTATGGAACTAACGCTTCCTTCAACATTTGTAAATTATTGAGCTTTTTTTCCTCTTGTAAGGTGTGGAGTATTAATTGTTGGCTTTGGGCTCTTGCTTCTGCTTTCCTCAAACTAAAATGTTTGTGTGTCCTTGATTTAACCCTATGAATACCAGGGACATGAAACATTTCAATGTTTTTTATATTATGAATAACAAGGTGCATGCTCTATGGACAAAATAAATATGAACTTTAAATATTTATTGTTTTGCTTATAATCCTGGAATGCTTTTGAGTGCTTGAAGTATGATGAAACTCTTCTTTAAATTGAAGAAAACAGTATTTATAGGATCTTTTTAGTCATACATATCCATTGTATTTTAGTTAACAATAGTAGGTATATAGCACCCAACTTATTTTTTTAGAATTTTAGTAGCTAGATGTCTCCATCCCTTTGCATATTTTTTAGTAGAGAAATGCAGGAGAGGAAAAAGAGTGGGGCTACATATGTGAGAAATTCCTATTGTAACAGCCAGCTTTCATATGACATTTTCTTTTTTGAGATGTCCATTATGCAGTTGTCTGTTATCAGCTAGTGCTGCCATACATTTATTAAACCTCAATACCAAATAAAAATTCCCAATTGCAAGAAATAATGATACTATAACACCATATGAAGTTTTCAAATGGGTGGCACAGCAGGACAATTCATGATGAAGTATAATAATGTATGCTATATATTCATTCAGCGAAGAGATGCTCCTAAATGTGTCTGTTTGTATTTACTGATGTATTCAGGCAGAAGAGACAGGGCAACATAGTAAAATATTTCTGGAAAGTCGGTTGGAATACTTGCTATATCTGACTACTTTAGACAAAAAAGTACTAATGTGGTGGGGGGTGGGGGTGGGGGCGGGGAGGCTAGTATGTTTTCACTGTACTCACTTCCTACAGAGTATAACATCTAAAATAAAGACTGTTAGTCATTACACCTGTTTTGCTCTAAAATGCATTTACTGAGCAGGGCAAGTTCTTTCAGAGACAGGTCACATAAGATTGTTGTGATGATATACACTGTATGTCAATGTTAATAAGCCATGTGAGAGATTGGACAGCTGCTTAGCATATGGTATGACACACAGGTGAGTGTTTCTCTCTTGCAAGAGAAAAATGGAAAAAAGGTGAAGTTATAACGTTGTTTCCCATTTCCCCCAGCAAGGATGGCATAGGGAAGTGCATATACTTTTAAGTTGGCCTGATAATTGGTTAGAGATGGTCCCGGTCAGCATTCTGGCATTTCACTAGATTAGCTGTAGTCACTGTGATTATGTGAATAGAAAATACTTCAGAATTGTATTTCTTCCACAAGCTTTATTTTTCTTCTGAGCTCTGTCAGTATTCTCTCAATATTCTACTCTGCCAATAGCTAAATTTGGCAGAGATTTGAAAAGATTTGGCAGAGATTTGAAAATTGGAGATTTGATACCCTTTTAACTACAGAATATGTTAAACATATCTCATATGTTTTTTCATAATAGAACAAATCACACTTTTCCATACAGAGAAAAGTTTCTGAATAGTGATGTATGCACTTGCATGCATATGATTGCAAAACACACTGCAATTTCAATAGCTATATTGGCTTAGGCCTTAAAGTTCTGAACAAGTGTTTTTCTTTACACTAAACTTACATATTCCATGTTCCAAATCTATGTGTGATGAAAATGTATTGTATATCCCTCTCCAAAAGTTACCCTGAAGTAAGGGCACAAGATACATGCTGATTAGTCTAAGTAAATGTATTATACTAGTTTGGAAGTAAAATTATTTTGTCATATTTGTTTTGGAAAGAATAAATGAGCTGGAAGTAGGCAAAAATGGTAGATTTATCTTAGGCTTCTAATAGAAACAGTAAATGCCTAAGTAAAAAAGTAATTGCACTTTTTTTTGTCAGTCTTAAAATTTATGGAAGATTAGCTACAAGGTGATAACTGCATTTTTTGTCCACCAGACTTGTGTAGTTTTCTGAAAAGTGCATAACAGAGAACTGAATTTGAATAACTTGAATAGCTCCATATGAAAACTCTTGGAGTATAATATTACAATGAACATTTCTTTCCGTTTCAGTAGAAATGAAAATTCTGTTATGATTATACAGTTTCTTACACTGCTTTGATGGTTTTTGTCGTTTTTGGATGGTTTCAAATTCTGCTTTTGGAGTGAAGGGAAAGGAAGGAAA
The DNA here is from genome assembly GCA_002844005.1 of Limosa lapponica baueri. Lineage (NCBI taxonomy): Eukaryota > Metazoa > Chordata > Aves > Charadriiformes > Scolopacidae > Limosa > Limosa lapponica. Next base: position 377,751 of record KZ505990.1, read on the forward strand.
GGATGTGAAACTTGTAGCTCCTCTCGTAAAACTTTGTGGATCAAGGCAGAAGGTTTTTGAAGTATTTACTACTTTTCTTCCATCACCTATTTCAAGAATGTAATTTCTAGAAGCTTTTCTTTAAAGTAAACTGAAATATGCCTTCTTTGATGAAATTAAATTGAAAATGAAGTGAGGGCATTCTCATTAAAAATTGCCTGACTGGAAGTGAGAACAAGTTGGACCATTATGTTCAACAGTTCAAAAACTGCTTGAGGAAACATTAACTTTTAAAGTCCTGTTTGAATAATCACTAAACCTTTAGTCAGAAATGAGTCTACTTTTCCATATAGAAACACTGAGGAAAACATTTATATGAAAAAATATAGTCCAATTTCTGAAAATACAGACCAATTAGTGAGATTTAATTTAGATATTTGTCACTGAGTATGCAACACGTATATGTTAGAGCTGATTTACCATTATTTCCTTGTCTTATTTGAAAAAAGAGACTCCTACTTATTGAAATATTACTGAAGAATCTAGCTTTCCCCACAAATTACACACTTTTTGCATAAATGTGCCTAATTACCTGAATTCAGTTTTGATTAGCAGTGTTAATTGATGCAGCTGTGGATGGGCTCTGTTTACCTAAATTACCATGTGCAAACAGCAATACGTCTGAAAGTGAATATGCTAAACTGAAAATACTAATTAGCTAAGACAGATTGTTATTCAAGTCACATCTCAGAGCTTTTTAATGAAAGCCTGAATGTGTCAGGGCTTTATGATATTCAGACAGAAATGTCTATATTACATATGATTTCTAAATTTAATTCATGGGAACAGATGGGATGTCGGCCGGGGTTCTTCTCCATCACTTCCAGTATTAATGTGAATATTTTACTCTACTGGAGACATTTTTGAGTGTGTGCATGTGAGACAGAAAGAAGTGTGTGAGAGAGAGAGAGGAGGGAGGGACTCATTGTGTTCGTTGACAATGTGCCAGCCAAGAACATCTAACTGGTCTATTTTTGACCAACATATTTGCAAATTATAGCCACCTACTTTCCCAGAATGAAGATAAACAAACTATTTTGCAAATTCAGTAAAGCTAGACAGCAAGTATAATAGAACCAAATAACAGAAAGGTTAAACAGATCTCATTAGCAGGGAGATCTTTTGCAACAACAGAGATTTTTCATTTTGCAACAATAAAAAAAAGAAGTCAGTTTTTGAAATAAGAGGAGGATTTAGCTTCATATGTCAATTTGTTGTAGGAAGGATTTTCATTACATTAAACTGTGTTGTGAAATACAACTACAAATTATTTTCTCAATTTTATTTAGAACAATACAGATTTAGTTATTCAGATAATGCATTTAATTCCTCTTAATAGTTCTGTTGGATGCAAAACTGTAAATAAGTTTGAAACTAGTATAAAAGAGTATCTAGAGCATATACATTTTCTGAAGTGTTCTTAATATAGATCAGCAGCTGTACTGCATATGCCCAGTCTTCAATCAATTTTTTCTTACTTTTGCTTCAGAGCTTAAATATTCAGAGGTCAGCTCCCATGTGAAACTCAGTAATTCCATCAGAAGCTTTTCCCACAATGTCGTGTCAAAATGCAAAGCAAGGATTATAATTTCTGTGGCTAAATATTTGTACCAAAAAAATAGTTACAGTTGAAATGTTCTGATTTTCATATTTGGACAATTCTTGAGTAAATGTTCTCAAGATATCTGTAATGGTCCTAATTCAATGTAGGTAGCTATGATTATAGTTATAAAAAGTGTCAAATCTTTTGACAAAAATTGGTCAGAATCTGTTTTCTTGTGTGCTTGTGTGTTACAATGGGGGTAGCTCTCTTGACTCTGTTATTCCACTGTTATGGTGAACGTGGTGAATAGAATTTGGCCTGGTTACTTAGTTTTGGGAACACAATATTCTTTTTTCAAAAGGCTCAGTAGTTCTGGTTTTGTGTAAATTGACATGTAGAGCTGATCACATTTTCTACAAGTAATTACCTAAGCTCCTAAGCTTTGTACCTGAATCCTTCAGTCATGCCCTCTTGTACTTCATTGGTGTAGGCTTTTCAGATGGAACATATTCCTAAATAAATCAGCCACAGATAACTGCATTGTCCAGTTGGCAATTAATTGGGTCTAAAGAGAACAATAGTGGTGCAAGTCAGGTTTGGACCACTATGATAAAAGAATCACTTAATTCCTATTACAGTTGCAAAATATGAGTTATCCTCTATAGTGAACTGTCTCTTCAGTCCAGAACATCTCACCTGGTAAAGAGCTTTTGTCCTGAAGAAATCATATTTATCAGGAGTTCTGAGTCATAAAATGTTATACTAGACCATTTAATGGGAAGTGCTTCACCACCCTTAATAGAGCTTGACTTCCTTAATCAAGGTGTAGCTGAAAGAGGGAATAAGAAAGAGAATCATAGAATGGTTAGAGTTGGAAGTGACATTAAAGATCACCTAATTCCAACCCCCCTGCCTGCAGGGACATCTTCCATTAAGCCAGGTTACTGAAAGCCCCATCCAACCTGGCCTTCAACACTTCCAGGGATGGGACATCCACAGCTTCTCCAAGCAACCTGTTCCAGTGTCTTACCACACTCATGGTAAAGAATTTTTTCCTAATATCTAATCTAAATCTACCCTTTTTAAGTTTAGAACCCCTTGTCCTATCACCCTGATAAAGAGTCCCTCCCCATCTCTCCTGTAGGCCCCCTGTAAGTACCAAAAGGCCACTATAAGGTCTCCCCAGAGCCTTCTCTTCTGCAGGCTGAACGGCCCCAGCTCTCTTATCCCATCTTCATAGGAGAGGTGCTCCAGCCCTCTGATCATCTTTGTGGCCCTCCTCTGGACTTGCTCCAAAAGAAGCACCTTCTAGAGCATGAAAAGGGAAAGAGGCAAACACAGAAATCCAACTAGTTTTAAGATGGAGCTTGAAAAACTAATGAAAAATTGCATCCAATGATTGCTTTCACTAATAAAATACTAAAATAAATGATTTAAAGACAAACTCTTCTGGGCAGGTGATGATCTGCAAGTAGACTGGTAGATGAAAGCAAGAACAGATTAATCTGTTGTTTAAAAGAATCTACCAAGGCCTTTTTTCAAAGAAAATAAGGTAGCAACTTCCACATAAAGGTCTTAAGAAAGCCAGCACTTGATGCAGAAAATCTCTCCAACCTTTGACCTTTACTCAACCATCGTTTGAGAGAAAAATCAGTGAGAAAGGAGTCTGCGCTATTTGCTTTTAGCCTTCAGAATAGGAGTTCAGGCCAGAATCTTAGTGGCAGCAATAGCAGATGAACGATTTATGAGAACATACAGAACTTGAATGATATTTCTAGCTGTCTGTAACCTTTAATTCAGTTGGTTGATCAGCTGCTGCTCAGGGCATCTACATGATACAGCCGCCGAAGTTGGCTTAGTGTTATAATGGGTTCTTGTTTCCATCCAACAAACTAAAGGTTTGTTTGGTATCTTCTGACACCCAAAAGCTGTCATCTGCTGTGTCCAAACTATGGATTTTACAATTTATGCACAAGATTACTTAGTAAAGAGATCCAATAATGTTAGTGAGATTGTATTATTTATTTCTTTAGGCTTTGCACTGTAATTCCAAAATTAGTCAATGTCTTACGAGGTATGCAGTCAGCCCTCAAATAAAAAGGATACAAAAATTGCACAGAAAAAAAAAAGTGTAATGTTTAATTCCCTGTTTTGTTATTATTTCTCAAAAAGAATCTTCAGCAATAAATGTGAGTGGTCATTAAATTCCTATGGAAAATAGATCCATTTTGGTCTATTGGAACTGAAGTTCTTTAAAGCAGAAGACGTGAAAGCTATGGGTGTAAGCACCATAATAAAAATGTCCTAAGTATACAGGAGATTTTGTTCTCATGAAATGTACCTCACACAAACTGCAGACGTGAACCAAAGAGGAAGAAAAGAAAAGGAGACTCTAGCTCCTCCTCACTTGCCACCACCTTCATAGGACTTTCATCCCCACATCATGTAGTGACGATACAGCTCTGGTTAAGCTCTGGAAGCCCATCTAAGAATAGAAATGGTGTGTAGCACTGCTTAGGTGTAACCTTGTTTTCCACTCATCTTTCTTGTTCCTAACTCAACCATTCATGTTGAATTTCACTTTATTCTTCTACAGCAGAAAGACCAACCTGCTACTAACACAGAAAGTCTCTTTTAATCTCCTCCTTAAATGCTTATGGTCTTTTCTTTTTCTGTATGCAACCTGTGTTATTGTAATTCTTGTCATGCAAATCTGACTTGGAAGGAAAGATGAGGCACTGTGTTGTGTTGGTTACTACTCTGTGAATGAGTTGAGTGACTATACATATTCATCCCCTCTGTTCTGATATTTCTACTGGATTCAAGGTTTCTGTTGTTGTGAACGCAGTGCAATGTTTCTGAACTTCAAAGCAATTAACCTGTCAGTATTGGCTCTGTTGGCTACCTCTTTGACTTGCCAAGGTACTTCTTAAAACAAAGGGCATGCTTTTGCTGTATTGGGAAATCTCTCTATAAACTGCAAGTCGAAAAGCATCTTTTGCTTTTATAAATAATATTTCACATTTTTCATATCTGTCCTAACTTAATATGCTTAATTTTTGAGATCTGGTCTGCTTGTGTTCTGAAGTACTCTTTTTGTTATAAGTTTACAGGAACACCTTACAGTTGACTTTCACAAAAGCACTTATAGTTCAGTTACTTCAACATTTTTTTAAGTCAGTTTTAGTCTACATCTATTGTACAATTTCTTGTTGCTAAACTGAGTATGTTTGTTCTCCAATGAATCTATACCATTTAAATCAATTAAATGTTTTCTATTTTTGAAGTTAATTGTATAATATTATGCAATTAACACTCCCAAACAATAAGAGGAGCATATATAACATGTTTTTTCTCTTTATAGTCACAATCCAGATCCAAGTATCCATTAATGTGGAGGGTCCCTGTTTAAAACCTCATCCTTCAGGACCCTGTCAGAAGTGAAGTCCTGTGGTCTCCTCCAGGCTTTATGAGGCACCCTTCTCCAAGCTCCTTTTCGCTTGTAGTCCAGTTGCTGTTTTTACTTTCACTCTGACTTCTGTTTTTGTACTGTAACTATATCTTATCTCATCATTTACCCTGATCCTCTTTCCTCTCTGTCCCTTTCTTCTTATGCTTGGTACACAATTTGGGTAATTTTGATTTCTCCTGTTGATCATATTTCCCTTCTACTTTAAGGGCTTTAGGCTGCCCACGAGTCTTTGGCTGGTGTTGCTTTATTCCAGTTGCTATTGGTTTCTAATAGCATACGAGTGTTGCTATGCACCTGAAAAAAAGATCTTTTACCTTTGATGGGCAAACCCAAAGTGTTAATCTAGTAGGCTACTGTACACATCTAGAAGTACAATCGTTAATGGTGAATAATTTTTTTTAAGTCTTGTGTCAGTATGGATTTCAAAAAGACTTGCAGACTCCTACTTAATCAACTATTTTTGTGTAATGTTTTTAATCACACTCACTTTGTATGTGAACTCTTCCAAATGCTTTTTTCTGGTAGATACTCTCATCTCTCTTCTGGTCAGAGTCAGCTTCAATCTACTGTTTTTATCCATTAATTTACTTCATGTCTAAATTACAAGCCACTAGTATATATGTCCAAAAAGCAAGTGCAATAAGTATGTTATCTGCAAACTTCCATCAAATGAAGACTGATAACTAATAATTCTTTCTCTCTTCACTGTTCTTCACTACATCTACTTTTAAATTAAATTTCCTAAAATTTTCTCTGTTCTTTAATACATCATTCCTGTTACATTTCTATACATGAATTTCAATACAATCTACATTTAATTTAAAATTACTTTCAACTATATAAAAATAAATAAGATAGTAAGGGAAGTAAAAATAGAGTGAGTCAGTACTGTCTTCTCTGTCAGCTTAGAGAAACTCTGTTTTTTGTGTGGTTGTCCATGTCTATGCAGGAGGGATGCTCAGAAAGAAAGACTCAAGCTATGTAAATAAATTCCTTTCTCAGTTAACCATATTAGCTCCTTTGTCAACCACATTAAGCTGAAAGTTGTCTTCTTTTACTCCTTGCATAGCTCCACTCTTACTACATCTTCTCCAATAATCCCTGGTTTATTACTGTGCTTCCTCCATCTACACTGGCCATTGACGATTAAATCAATGCTGCTGCAACCCTCTCTTCTACCAAATATTATGTATGTGTATTTGTGTGAGTGTGCACGTGTGAACATGCATACTTTGGGCCAGTTCCTATTTCAGATAGAAACGTCATGAAATTAATAAAGCCCCAACATAAGACAGTAAGTTTTCTTATGTTAGAATGTCTATTAATGATCTATTTCAAGTGTCAATTGTCAGCTGTTCAAACTGACAAGTAGAATAAGCGGTATGCATATTTGCATTTAGTTTGATTCTTTCCTAAGTGTGTATATAGATGCTGACTGCTGCCTGTGTGGTGATTATGAACCAATCTGTGTGTGATATTTTTATGGTGCCATAAACGTAAGGCATATAATTTGAGTGAATATCTACTATAAAATATGTGATTTTTGAATAATGGCTTTTCCAAGCCTACAGATTCTCAGGGGGAAAAATGGTTGACCAGATAAAAATATGCCTAAGTGCATTTAGTCTACTGAAAAGACCTGTCTGAAAAGTCGTGTTTTGCATTGTATAGTGAGTGTGTTTCTATCTGTATTTGGTATACACATATGTGTATGTATATATAAGTGTACAGCCTATCAAAATGGCTGTAAAAAATTTACAAAATCTCTCACCACCTTTTTCTTCTTTTTCTTGCCAATTTCACTTTGGGTGACCATCGTTCCAAAATTTGGAGCATTTCCAAACACTTACCAGTATCTTTTTGCAAATATCCTGAAAAAAAGTTCTTTTTCTCTTAGATGCAAATTTTGTGTATGCTTATTAGTCTCCAGAGTACTATCAGACCATGTTTAAAACAGACTATTTTTATGTTAATTTTCTCTCTGGGTATGAGAATGGAAATTGTACTTTTGGAAAGAAGGAAGAATGCTCAGCCACATTCCCAGTGGAACAAAATATTTCCTTCCAAGCGCGTGAGCTCTCAGATGTGTAAAATAAAATCTTGATATTATCGTTACCTACATTTTTTTTTTTTGCAGTTAGATTGTATACCTTTAAAATGTTTTTGCCATGATTGTTCTTTTCGTTTTGGACCTGTGCAACTTTAATCTGCGTTAAACAATGTCAGTGTGTTGTAAAATGTTATGCACAATCTTAATTCTTTCCTCATTATAGTACAAACTTTGATTCCTTACTTGTACAATATATTTCTCTGTAAGCTCTCTTCCATCTCTTCAAAAAAAGTGTGTGTCCATGCATGTGTGGAGGAGAGATAAAAGGAAGATTTTAGGCAAGTCACTTTGTTTCTCTTTCATTTCCAACTTCTGTTTCATCTGTATCTGTTCTAAGGCCTCTGAGAGAGCAAAGTGAAGAATATGGTGGGTTCTAGTCTGTGCTGCAGTGTGGTGCTCTCATCTGGGGGCTCCAGGCACTCCTGTGGTATAAATAATGAAAAATAATAATGCATTCATACAAAAAGCATGGCATGGAGGAAAGGCATAAATACCAACAGTACCATTTTAAGTTTGTGCTTGTTTGTCAATGACAAATGTAATGTAAGTGAACAAATAATGAAATGTCACAAGACTATCACGGACAGCCAAAAATTAATCAAAACACCATAGATTTTAACCTAATGGAAGGCTCTTCAGGGCAACAGGCCTATCCACTCTTGCTTGTACAGTAAGTCCTTGATCCTTCATTCTGGGCCTTATTTGTAATATAAATATTAATAATAATATACATTATATATATAAAACATATATAATATATATAATAATAATAATATAAATATTAAATATTTATAGATGTATATGAATTTATATACACATATGACATAACTGAAAGACTGGTTTTGCTTGACAAAAAAGGGAATCCAAGAAAGAGAAAGTGCACATTACTGCTATCTAGTTCTGATGTGGCTGGAAGAGGGGTCAGTGCTCTGTCAGCTCAGAAAGCCAAAAAGCAGTTCACCAAATCTGTGTCAAAGAAATGATCAAACTCCTAAATTAACAGTAGACATTAAAGAAAGCCTGGCCTTAAAAAGAGGTTTTCTTACCATGGCTACTAGATTTAAATGATTTTAGAGTTAAATTTTTAAAGCAGAACCCACAGAGAGTGAACTTGACTCGGAGTGTAGCCCGAGGGCTGAAAAAGACATGCATTTTTTAGCAATACGAAATTTGAAAAAGAAACCTGTGGTGTCTGTGTTGCATTATATAAACTTTACATTGCTTGATGAGATGACGAACAGCACGAGGAGAACCTTGGCTGCACCTTCGTTATACTTTTGTAGGGCAGCCAAGCAGTTTACTCACCCATATGTTCTGGATTCCAGAATCAGTTCTAATAACAAAAAACAAATGTACAAAAATGGAGATTCAACTTTGTTAAATAATTATTTATGGTGTGCACAACTTGGAGAAGATTCAACAATATACTGAAGAAAGATTCTTTCTAGCTGTTGATTTAAATATTATTTTTGAAAAGTAGGTGAAAGGCTTAAAACTTTAAGTGTAATGTCCAAATCATTAAGGCTGCATTTCAGAGAATGCTTTTAAAATGACTGCTGATTGGAAAGATATAGTCATTTTTCATCTCAGAAGGACAGAAGAATTCATATGTTAGTAGTTGTTGATATTAAAATATTCAGGTTTGCATTCTCCATGTGATCAGCCAATATTGAATTGCTAGTTGAAATGCTGAGAGAAAAGATTATATATTCTTATTGTATCTATATATAGTTTTAGAGATCCCTTCATTAGTGACTATAATAACAAGTAAAGATTTTCCCTTTCTTTCTTCCCACTAAACATGCATAAAATATTATCTGTTTCTGCTGTAGTACATACAGTATTTTAATTGCATTTCATTGTTCCCAAACCTAATTTGTTGGAAGCTAATTTCAATGGTATTAGAACTGGTAGCTGAATTCAGTGTTCACTGACAGAATTTGGCAAGATGGACTTTTATGCTTAGTAAATCCACAAGTTGAGATTTTTTTCCTTCTGTCTTTAAGAAGGTCTAATTTATTTTAAGAATTAGTTGGTATTTAAGATATAAACATTACATCTAATAAGTGTACTACAGCCTTTTTTGAGAGTGTTTTAATTCTTCTGTATAGTAAAAAATAACAGATTCAAATTGCACCAATCACAGAGTGGGTTTTTAGACAGAGCAAATGGTTAGCAAATGTTTAACTGACATAGAATCATAGAATCTTTTAGGTTGGAAAAGACCTTTAAGATCATTGATATTCAGCCATATTCTGAAGAACACAAAACAGGCTTAGCTGCCCCAGTGCAATGTAAGAAGCTGGAATGTTTTCTGTGCTTTCTTTGAGAACCTTTCTATATTGAGCTTAAAAAAAAAAAAAAGAAACCAAACAAGTCATTGGCCTTTTTCAGTAGCTAGTCCATTCAGAAAGAAGACCTGTTAGAGTACTTGGAAGTAATAAAACAGTTAGCTACCAGCTAACTCCGCTTATAGGAGTTAATCTTAATAATGGTACTCAAAGCCATCTCTCAAGCCTTCCTTCCTTATCTGTAGAATAGTTACTTAATTCTTTTGTGTGCTCTATGTAGGTGAGCAACAGGGCCTGCTGCAGGTTGAAGTGATACTTGAGTTCATTTAAAACTAGCATTGTGTCTGGGGCATTCTCTATAGCCATGTGCTCCCAGTAGAAAACACAATTTGTTGTGTGGATTCCCATTTCATTGGCTACAATTAAAATGTGCTGAACAGGTTTCAGTAATTCAATGTTCACATGACAAAGGCAGTTACAATTTATGTCTTTGTTAGGACACAGGGCTGTGAGGTCTTTATTTTTTAATTTAATATTTATAAAAGTTGTTGTCTCTTGGTCACACACAGAAAGACAAAAAGAAACCCTCCAAGATCACTGCTGGGTTGCAATCCTGTTACACCAACTGGCATTCCACTTGGGTCACAACCCTATAGATTTAAAGGCTGGAAAGGAGTGAAGTGTAATTTCTGCACCTAACCAAACAACTTGTGGTTGAACTGTGAGAATATTGTTTAAAAATAGACCCTGATTAGAAGTAACTGCAAATTTCTCACCTTTCTGAGCAATCTGTTTCCGTGGTTAACTAACCTTATTGTTATAGTGAGAGTTAAAAATAATTTGAGGTTTGTGTAATTTTACCATCAACATGGCAAATAAAAGCTGCAGGTGGGAGGCAAACAGTCTTATAAAAAGGGAGAGGGTGCTTTTGCCAATGTGTGAGGGTTAGATAGGATCAGCTTGGCTCTCTCTGGATAGAGTATCATGAGCTGGTTGTCTTATCAAAGTCCCAGTTTCTCCCACATGTTTCTTGGTTCAGATAGAGTGAGAAGGATGTCATACTAAAAATCTTAAAGACACTGTCTCCATTCTTTAAATGGCCTTTGAATCCTGTGGATTTGAGAGGGGACAATATGTGAGATCATGCAGCATCACTTCCAAGAAGCAAGATAAAATATCCTATGCCACTGTTAATAAATGATCAGCAAGGAGATAACAAATCCACAAAAAAGTAGAATCCCTTTTTCCCACAGGCACTAGAGCTGTTGAATCTAAAACCAAGCCAAGATGTCCTTAGTGGTTACTAATAGTGCAACAGAAGTGCTGTCACTCTTGCTATCCTTCCTTTCTACATCTGGTATGATGAATCAGGATTTAAGTTACTTGTCTGTCAGCATGCACTGCTCCTGAGGAGACAGGAAAAAAGCCCAAAAGGAGACAAAAGAAGTGAGGGTCTTGCAAAGATGGAATGAGATGGCATCACATTACTGTGTTGTAAATGGCATCAGAATATGTTGGAGGAATATTCTTTGGAAAATTGAGTCTCTAACACTAAGTATTTGTGTCTTGAACATTTTCTATATTCATGATGAATCAGGAGGTTTATTGGCAAAAAGATTCATAGGGTTAATGAGCTCATCTTTGAGCTTAGATCAGGAGGATGACCAGAACTTAATTTCTCTGTCATTCCTGTTGGAAAAAAGTTAGAGAAATAAAAATCACAGTGTTGTCATGTTGCCACAGAAACTGGAGGGTTCCTCTGTAGTTACACACCAGTGATCTTAAAGAACTAAATTCCTATTCTGTTTCAGCATCATCCTGAAGCTAACAGAGGGAGTCTGATTAAAAAAAAAAACAACAACAACAACAAAAAAAAAAGTGGTAGAGTCTAAATCAATTTTTATAATCTAGTATGTGATTACCTCTCCCCATCTCCCTTTCCATATATTCAGGTGCTCATGTGTTCTTTTGAGAGCTTCCTCCTAAATTGTTGAAGAAAGTGTTATGTTTAAATGGTCCATGTATCTCTTCTGTTGGGGAACAGTCCCATTTCAATTGAAAGTATCAGCTTCCATTAGTGGAACAATTCCCTGTGCTTTTTGTTCATCCCTGCAGCTAAGCCTTTCTGTTTTCCTTTCAGAGCTATAAAGTTCTGGGGGGGTGAATATATATATGCAACTCTTCTGCTGCAATTTCTTGTTACTCTCTGAATGTATGGGGCTTGAGGGGAGGGAATATGACCATATGGAAACAGCTTTCTTATCCAAGTGGAAACAGTTTTAGTCAGCTTTCAGGCAGGCTCCATAAACATAATTCAGTAGAGGAACTCACAGAGCTGTACCTTAATGGCCATTAAAATTGCCTCTGCAGTGCGTTCAGAGCCAGGATACAGTGAATACTGATGTTTGTATTATGAATGGAAGACAAATGTCTTCTGAGCTAAAGAAAATCTAATGTTAATTAAATTTTTTCAGGGGTTGGAATGGATAATTCCGCTTTTGTGTTGTTAAATCTCCTTTGATTTTAATTGCATGACAAAAAAATTGACTGTAAGTGTAATGTTATGAAATGTTCATGTTTGATTGCAAGCATTTGTGTGTGCTAAGTCAAAGAATTAAATGCTTTTAATTGGGGTGGGTTTGGGTTTCTTTTGTTTTGTTTTGGCTGGCTGTTTTTTTGGGGGGGCTTTCTGTGGTTTTTTTTCCAGGACAGCTACATTGATAACAAAGCTTATACTGTCAGTGTGTTGAAGGTCATTTTTATAATCTGCTCAGTAAGAACCGCTCCCCTTTAGGTGAAAAGAAAAATCAGCTGAGCATACCTAAAATTGTCTAGAAAATCCTGTTACACTTACTGAATTTCAGTTATATGTTTGAGATTCACATGGAATTCAATGAACGCTCAGATCAAATATGAAAAAATATAGCAAGTTTTCCAATGATATGCACAGGGTTTTTTTTTTCCCTTTTGTTGCTGACTTAGATAAACAAAGCACATTCTTCTCAGAGGTGGCAAAGGATAAACTGAAATTACTAGCATTAAAACATACCTAATACTGTGATATGTTTTAGAACTGGAAACAAAGGTAGGGTATGTCTTATCCATCTGTCTTGTTTCCCTGTGCATCTGTCTGTCTCTCTAGAGCAAGTCAATAAAAATGATTAGAGCTGGCATCTCACAAATGTACACCCTTAAACCATGAAGCAATAATACTGTGAAGGAAATTTTTTTCTGACCTTTTCAAATTACATCCAACTGTCTAGGGAATTTCTCAGTGACTAGAGGTAATAAGGTTCAATCCGTTTTGCTGGTTGGCTTCAAATTTAGCTCCTCAGAAGCCCTAACTTATCTATTCTTTTTATCTTGGCCTTGGCATCTATTCAGTACAGTAATCCATGCATCTAATCTTTTTCTTTTTTTTTTTCTCCCCTCTCAGGTTTAGCTGGTGGATCACATTGTGAAATCTGCAGCCATGAAAGGCCCTCCATTTACTGCACCCTTCAAAACGAAATATTAGCATGGGAGGCTAAGCTGGTATGTTGCCTTTGAGAGGCTCTTGTAGAATTTAATTAGCTTTTAGATTTCACCTCCATCTCACATCTCAGCTTTCACTATTGTATGTGATTTAGGCTTCAGTGACTTTCATTATTTAAAACTTTTCCAACTTAGTCGTGCTACTTTAGAATACTGAGGGGGGAAATAAAGTTTAAAGTTCATTTTCTTAAATTGATTTCTGTTTAGTTTTTATGATGTGAGCTCAGAAACAATAGAGACAGAGCCTCCCAGTAAGTTAGTGAATCATTCAAGTGAGAAAGGTAAACAGGCATTTGTGCATGGCTTGTTTCTTATTGTACTCCGTGAAGTAAAACTGGAAACAGGTAAAGAGCATTTTTAGCAAAATATTTATTAGAGTATTTTGATGTCAAGTATTTTTATATCTGGGAGAAAATGCTTTCTCAGTCAGATATCTGGTTTCATTTTTGTGACTTATGCAGGGTATTATGGAGTAGTGACTTCAAGTTCTGGTTCACAAGTAACTCCAGAACAGCACAAGGAGAGCTGTCAATAAGAGATGGTAAGCTCTTAGCTGTTAATTTACTCCCCATATGGTTAGGACCTAGAGATTCGTTTCATTTCAGGAAGGGGAAAGTCATAAAAATTGCCCTTTTCTGCTGTTGCTTCTCCAAAGTATTAAGTCTGTGTTTAGTTATATCTGATATGCTATTGAATGACCTGCAGAATATTGAAAGACCATGTATATCAAAAAGCACACGTAAAACACTTGCTTTTAATCATGCAAGATATATATTGGAAGACATATGCAGCTAACTTACATATAGTTTCAAGGCAAAGCAGTAGCTACAAAGAGGTTTGGTAAAGATGTGTCGTGGTTATTTGGTTTTTCCTGAATTCATTTTGATTCTCCCTTCTGAAGTGTAGGGAAACATGGTCAGATGGGAAAAGTACAGAACTGGGATTTATAGATCTTGTCCCTGTGTGTAAATGAGCCTCTAATAGGGCTGTAATGTTTGTCAAGTCAAATAATCATTTTGCACCATAACCTTGGCTTCTGTTGGCTAGTACTTGACAGAGAATGAGCACAGGGTGTGACCTGACTATTTCATTGACTTTAATTGATCCATGTGAAATAAAATAGGTTCTTTTTAATCAAAATTTATTGTGCACCATTGATATTAGCAATGTTAAAAGTGGGATACTTAATAATCTGAAGGCCAGTCATATGCCTGGAAGTTGGCCACAAGATTGTTAGGAATATGTTTAATTCTGATATTAATTTAGGGAAAACAGTACCTCACATTGGCAAGCCTTCTCGCATTCACAGTTATTTCTTTAGTGCCCTAACTGTCACATCGCAAAAAGAAGAGTTGCTAAATGGACAAATCCAGATACATTTTTAACCAGACAGGAATAAGCATTTCTAAATTCCTTTGTTATTTTAGTACAAAAGGTAACATACCTAAATTGGCAGTATCCTACATAGTATCCTTGTTTCAGAGATAATATGAATGGACATATTTTGAGTGTAGACAAACACACAGCTTGGTACTAAAATAGAGTATAGTCAATTAAATGAGTATTTGTGTGGGTGGGTTCATTTGCTCTTGTGTCTCGGAAGTTCTACTGATCTAAGTAGAGTTATTTCTTAGTAGAACAGTTGTGCTGTTCTTAATTCCACATGAATTAGGCTTCTCCTGGCACTCCAGCATCCAGGTTGGCCTCCAGATATAGAGACCAGCAACCCAAAAGGGGCCATAGTTGGCCAAGTGTATCAGAGGACTGAGAAATGCCTCATGGAAGTAGCATGTTTTAGCACCTCAAAGCAATGACACTGTTGTTAACTATCTTCTTACAGTAGGTACTTGAAAAATGTATAGTAAACACATTTTCTTTCTGGCAGAATACTTAGAGATGGGATTATTTTGAATGCAAATAAGATATTAAGACTCTGGCAGTGTGAGTTTTCTTTCACTGAGCAAGTTCATGTTTCCAAGATTCTTTCTAATTTGTAATCCTGAATGCTGCACTGAAGCAGTTCTGTCGACAGGTCTTTCTACCATACTGATGGTTTTCAACTCATAAGCATTGAAAGCAAACTTGAACTAATAAGGAGAAAGGATTTTTCTTATTTATTTATTTGAATTCAGTTCATCACAGTGTGTGTTGCCTAAAAGGAGCCATGTAGCAATATCTAAATGTTTACATTTCATTTATTGGAGTGTTTGTTTACCAGTAGTTACGAGTTATTGGACATCAGTTGAGCTAAATGTGTTGTTCACTTGGAACGTAGTTGAGTGTCTTTTTCTTTGTCAAAGCCAAGCATTCTACATCACTGAAGGTTCAGAAACCTCAGAGCTGTATTCTGGTTTTTGGTATTACCGGGGAATATCGAACTCTTCTTTGCTATCTAAGCTATTCTTGAAAGTATCTGATTAAAAAAAAAACACAACTATTTCTCAAATCAAACATACTACATTATGTCTTATAGTGGGAAAAGTAACAACATAAAGCCTGATGTTTGTCTGGTTTAATGTCTTTATAGCTTTATAGCTTCTATTCTGTCATTCCTGATTTTTATACATTGAAAGTCCAACAGTAGGAAAACAAAATGGGTGCTAGGGATAGGTGTATGAAAAATGGAGTTTCAGCTTTGTTCTTTTTCCTCAGTTCTTAGAAAATATCCAGTTTAACAAGTCGTTATGAGAACAAAATTCTGTAGATTGAGTCAAAGCAACTCCTGTCCATGCATCAGTGGTGTTAAAATGGGAGGTTGCGTTGTGCACATCAAAGGGATTGTGTTAATGTTATTGATACACCATTCTTTATTGTTCTGTGTTATTTATATTTTTATCATTAGTCTATAAAGTCTTAATAATTAGCTCTCTAATTTCCCAGAAAAAGCATGTTAATATTGAACTGGCTGAAGCAAAAAAAAAAAAAAAGCTGATCAATCTGGCATTGTAAGTTAATAGTATAGAACAAAGCATAGTTGTAATTAGTTGAGAAAAGGACTTTTCTTGTTCATTCCAGTTTATAATAAAAAGACCCTCGCCAAAGTGACTTAGAAAATAATGCATTCAGACTGAGCAGAATTACCGCCTAGCAGATTCTATTTATCTGTAGCTTAAAAAGCAGCTGCGTTTTTGTAAAAAGCAATGAATGTGGCAGTCCTACTTAAAGGTAGAAGAAAAAGAACACCCCTTGTTTTGTAATAAGGGGATTTTCAATTTAAAAGAGAGAGAGAGCCTGTTGTGTGAAGTATGGTTATTACATTCACTGTATTCTATCTCACCCACCAGGAGGCTAATAACGAAGGAGTCAGTGAAGGAGACCAATGCCACGAGGTTATCTCGCAGCCCCAGATGCTGGATAAGTTGAAAGAGGCAGAATCGCTTTTGGATGACATTCAGGAAGGCCTTGAATGATTATTTGGTGAAGAAAAGACTATTCTTTCCAAGGTAAACAGTCCATTTAATCTGTCTGCTGTCGGTGTTGGTGTAAAATATGTTTATATAAATACCTCTAAGGTTCATTTTTTACCTTTTTCAGGGTTTTTCTCTCGATGAAGCAATGATCTCTCAGGAATCCTTTTTGAAACAAAGGATCCACTCCACGTCCAACCACACCTAAGGAAACGCTTTGAAGGAATTGCCAAGCTCACTTTTAATCACGAGAAAGAAATTACCCACATGGAGTCAGCAGAAAATGAAAAAGTAGAGCTCATGCTGCGAATAATTCCAGCAAGTGCCAAGGGGCTAGTTGAGAAATGGCTTCATGAGGTGAATATCTTTAGCTCTTACTTAGGGTTTAGTTACTGTATAATCATTTTCTCTTTTAGGAGCAATGAATATCATAAGCATATTTCCTAACTAAATGGCTCTCTGAATATTTGTCAAGATGCTGACGGATTTCAGCCTTATTGTTGTTATTTATTGCAACTAATTTAGCATCTGCAAACATACAGAAATTAATTCTAATAAAAAGCTCTTGGAGTCAGGCTGTCAGCAGAAGTGGGTCTGTGTCTGAAACCATATATGTGAATATATGTTTGAGTCTACATGTATGTGTTTTCATGCTTTCATGGTGTAATGTCTGTAGTTCAAGAGGGTAACATTTAAAAAATAATCAGAGAAATGTAAGATTTTGAATGCTTCCCGCCCTGCAGAAAGTGTGTCCCATTGTGTTGGAGGGGTTTAACTTCCAATCATTTTAACAAAAGGGAAGAGAAATTATGTCACTGATAACACTCTAACCTTTCCCCTTTGGGCCTCTCATCCAAATTCATTGGTTTCAGTATGAAATTAGTTTGGTGACCTTTTTTTGTTCACTTTATTTAACCTTTCTCTGCCAGTGGAGGAAAGGGAACAGGCCCTTCCCTTGTTTTTTGTTTCTGGGCCAAAACCCCATTTTCCTTCCCACGTGCTTCCTTTTCTCTTGGGGAAGGACCAGCTCCAGGAATGCTGCTGCCCTTTCACCTGCTGTTGTGGGTGATGGTCTTGTCCTTGGTGGCTTGTCCTTGGGCTCCCCCTGTGCCCCTCAGGGGGCTGGCAAGTGGAGCAGACTAGCACCCACCCCCAGAAGGAAGAGAGGGAAGGCGGAATTGGGAGAGAGTGATTTTTATACCCAGCTAATTCAGCGGAGGCTGGGGGGAATCCCTGGACAGCGAAAAATGGAGCAGTTGGTGGGTTGGAGGAGTTTGCCTCTGTTATGTGTCATGTTTCTGCTGGCTGGGTGAGCAAAGCCGAACTGCTCAAATCCTCTTGTGAGTCCCCATTGCCCACATAACGGAGCCACACGGCAGCAAAATGCCAGCTTCGGACTGAGCCCCTTTTAAAAGTGGCTGCACACAGTTTAAATGGTCCATCTGCAGCATCACTCAGGGTAGGGAATGGAGGAAAACAGGACAGGATTTAGGTAAGCCCAAACACTACCAACACTGTTCTCCACAGCACAAAATTACTTTAGTAACCAAAATAAGAAGGAAAAAAAAA
>KZ505990.1:395725-410345 GCA_002844005.1 Limosa lapponica baueri
AGGGAATGGAGGAAAACAGGACAGGATTTAGGTAAGCCCAAACACTACCAACACTGTTCTCCACAGCACAAAATTACTTTAGTAACCAAAAAAAGAAGGAAAAAAAAAAAAAAAAAGGAAAAAAAAAAAGAGGAAAAAAAAAAGAGAAGGAGCTGCAGTGGATAAGCAGCAGTCCTGAGGTGTCCAGAAAAAGCCTAATTTCTCAGTACACCAAGCCTACAATTTACTTTTATCCTTTTTAGTTTTCACCTTCTCCCACAAATGAAACAGGGTTGGGGAAGGTGAGCAGCTGTGTTTATTTTAATACATCTCATTTAACCCTCACCTAAAAACAAATTGGAAGGTTTGGGAGTGCATTAATCTGGACCCAATTAGTGTCTCGTTCTCCCTCAAAAGTGCAACCTGAGATTAATGAATATAAACTAGAGTTTCATATGCAGTCTTTAAATCATTTGCATGTTTTATGCATGATAATTGAATTTATTTATGCACTTCCTTTCATTTAATGATTTCTTGCTCTTTTCTATGCTATCAACATTATATTATGCAAGAAATAGGATTTGGTAGACAAGAAAGGATAGCAGTATATAAATCAAACCTGAGTTAATTTTTAGTTCTAGTGTCAACAGCACATCAGAATTAATATTGGTACCATGCCAGTGGGGTTACATGGCTAGGAAAATGTAAAATATTTTTTGGTAAAGCAGAGGCTTTTATCTTAACAAGACATTTCTGATGCAGCTTAGTTTGCTTGCAAGTATACAAGCAAAATTATTTTCAAATGCCAGTTAAATTATTGTATTAACTTTTCAATGACCCTAGAGACTTGTGTTTCAACTTGGCCAATTAGTAGTAATAAGAAGACGAATAGTAATTACATTAATAAATAACTGTTTTCAGACCAGGACCTCAGTATCATAGTCTGGCTTAGAAAATAAGAGTATATTATAATTTGTCTCATTTGGTCTTTGATCAGGAGAAATATGGACTTTGGGGCTATAGTAAATTTATTATAGCCAAGAAGGTAGGAGTCCTAGGGACGAGTGAGCCATATTAGGTAGCCGCTCCGTGGTAGTAGCTGTTTTAGTGCCATAAGCAGGGAATTTTGCTTTGTTTCTCCAATTAAGCTCAGATGTCTGAAAGATTTCTTAGTGATGGTGTCTGATTTTTTTATAATGCATGCTAGGAAGCTACGATGGAAAATAGGTTTTAAAAGATGCTGGTAGTGGTGCTTTCATAGCTTTAATCTATACCAGTTTCTTTTGTGTCTCTTGTCTTCCCTTATGTGTTGAAAGATATATGTGGAAGTGATATTTTTCTGTGGTGTCCTGTCTTTTATCAGTGAATTAAATGGTTGTGTCTTGTGATTGTTTCTTGATTCTCGTAGGTAGGAATGTGTTTAAAGGCTAAAGCGCTGTTAATTTGTGATGTAACCATTTCAGTGTCTTTCTTGTCGTTGAAATGTAGTTTAAAATGTTCAGTAATGTAGCATGAAATCATTGGTTAGTTTTGGAATGGTGGTGAAATCATGTGAAGAAAGTAAGTATTGCATCTGATCAAGATAAATTCACTCTAGTGTTTTATGGCTTTTTATTCCTATGTGATAGTAATAAAGTCTCATGTAGGGATGGAAGCCATGAAATACATTGTGAAAAATCATCAACTCAGATGGGGCCATCAGGATAGCATGCTGTAGTTGTAGAGTTTTTGAGAATGATTGGAAGATGATTTAGTATGTCACCACGTTGACCATGTTTTCGCATTTTGTTTCTTCATCCTTCACCCATGTAGTTTGATGAGAGGAAATCAGTTTGTAACGAGCCAATCCATCTTTACATCAGTGTTCAGTGTTTAAATTGTTCATACATCCTTCATTTTCTGCCAAAGATAACACTGTATATGAAACGCTAAGCTAAGAATTTAATATAGCTAATAAACACATGCCAAAATTAATACAAAGAAAAGATGATGACTTTCTAAACACTTGTAAATCAAGAAGGAATCAAAGCAAGGTCTACCCTCTTAGCAAGTGGTCGAGGGTCTTTATTTCCATGTTTGAGTGCAAATTTGAGAGGTGATCTGGGGATTAAAAAAGAATTCTTTTCCCTGCTTATGTGTCTTTCTGAAAGCGCATGATCTTTGCTCTCTCTGGAACTGAGATAAAGGCTGACAGTTTGGGGGCAGAAAAAAATTTCTGACAATTCCCTTACAGTGCTGCCATTTCACATATTGCCTTACTGCTCTGGCTGCTTCGTTCTCGGGTACTAATTTCCTTTCGGAATATTTTTGGGAATGTTACTTATTCTGATACAACTATTTGTGATTTTCCTTCTGTATTCTTTCTCTGAAGCATATGTTAATAAAACATTACTGATTTTTTGGTACTTTGACTCCTTTATTGTTTCTCTCAGGTGTGAATTTTTTGTCTGCTAAAAAGTGCTTTCTCATTATTGTAACTATGGACAATCTTTTGGTGAAAAGCCCCAGCAACAATTAGGCAGGAGGTATATTTCCCATTTTATTATAAATTTGAATTTCTGGTTTAAAGTGAATAGCACACAGAGAATTTAACCTTGATTAAATTCACAGATGTTGTATGGCAATAATTTCAGTCTTGCTTGGGCTTACAAGGATGGTAGATCCCAGTTTGCACCAATGCTGCCATGTGAAGACAAAAAACCGAAACCTGTAAAAAAAGTTACCTTTAGACTCCTGTTAAAAGGCAAAGTATTTTCTTCCTTATGTTTTAACAAAATTACTCCCAAGAGTATCCAGGATGTACTGCCAAGAAAATAAACTGGGCTTATTTTTCAACTTTGTATTTGGCTACGATAAAAATTGTCTTCATTGTTTGCCCCCAAATATTTTCAGTATGTATTTTCAAAAATACTTCCATTTGGAAATTACTCTTCAGAAACCTGGGAAAAAGTTCTTTAAATAATTTCAAATTGTCTCCTGTACTGTTTTCTCCATTTCTCCCAGTCTAAAGTATATTGTTGTCACTCCTAAATAATATGCAAGTCATCTTTATTGCAGACTATACTTTGAAAAGTAGTCTACAGTCCCACTTGTAGAGTATATTTTCAGTACTGTATTTTGTCACTAAATTACTTCTAGAGTCAAATGTTCTCCAAGTTGAAGTACTTTTTTTAAATGCCAAGCGAAATGGTTGAACATGGAATCTTAAAGTAAAGTGGAGCTCTTACCCTATATGTCAGCAGCGGTTTGGAAAGGCTCTACTGACGGAAAATTAAGTCCTCAGTTTAAGCAGTACCAACCCATTAATCTTTCTAGATTACTTCCTTTGCAATGCCATTGTTTTCAATGAATTTACACAGGTGTGACTGGAACTTGCTAAATAATGGATTAATTACTAACAGTTGAGGAGAATTCAGCTCATTCTCCAATAGTAGTTCTGTTTCTGCAGTGGTCAAAGGAAGCTAACATGTGCTGTGCATTTTAGCAGAAACTACTCTGAAAACGCAGTGCACATATTTTCTTAATACAGTGATGCTGGTTTTAAACTCTCAGGTAACCTGGTATAAATAGGTTGAGGCACTTTGCTTTATTAGCACAGCATGAACTTCACTATGCAAACGATTGCCTCAACCCTGGCAAATAGTAAGGATTAAAGGAGGGAACTCAGAATTGAGTTTCAAAAGGCAGGTTTTGTCACTGGGGCCACTGTTGTACCTGCAGTTTTTGTGGGGGACATCTAATAGTATGAACTGGTGTGATACGTTCACCCAGGGGATAACATACATGCTTTCTATGATCCAAAGGAGATTTTGCTAGTAAAGAAAAATTGATTCCACATACCCCAACCCTCCACTCCCCAGTAAATTATACGGAGTGCCTACCTAACCTTTTGGTCACTGACATGGGCTTACTCTGCCTGTGTTTCTACTGTGAGGTACTGAAAATACAGGATTTGGTTCTGCGTCATGCTAATGCAACTATACTACTTTGTGTCCACTGAGAGCAAACTTTTTTCCTTGGAGCATGAGCAGGACAAATTCATGTCTGCCATAACAACGCCTTTCAGCATCCCTGTAGGAGGTTTCATCTTGCCAGCTTTATTTGTCCCATTTGCCTAATGAAATACAGGATAAGACTGAAAATTTAAGCATGGCTTTTGGAAAATACCTAAAGAAAGTCAGTGCTCTGGTTTTCCAAACAGGAGTTGCAAAGCGGCGCACTGAGATATATGGAGAGAGATGGCAGGAAAGTTATAATCCTCTGAACATCAGAGGTAAATATATTCCTGCATACCAGGTGCTGGAATGGCCTAACAGTGCTATTGCACTTTGATACCTTTCTTCAAGGTGTGTCTGCTAATGTAACTCCACTGACTCCACTTCATAACCAACTCCAGGTGCCATGGTTGTTCTACCCATGAGCGGTGAGCAATGACCTGCCCTGGAATAGTCACGTTAAACACATTTGTGAGTTTCTGATATATTTTTCTTTGGTTGTTGGAAGAGAGAGGGTCAGTTTGGGATTATTTTTTTTTGTTTATAGCAGCAGTTCATCCATGGAGATTGTAGATAGCTTCTTTAGTCTATTCTTTCCTGAAAAATTTTACTATTTCTACCTTAATTATTTTCCCTTGCCCCTGCCTCCAGGCAGCTGATCTGTTTATTTCCTTTTCTTTCTGAGCAAAGAATATGTTTTTTTATGAATCCTGCAACATGACATCAGAAATACCTCTTTGAATTATGTGTTGTAAGAACTTGACAGTCAAAGGTTTAAGTGACACCTTGCCATGATGGCAAAGAGAGTGTTTTTCTTGTCAGTCTCAATTTCAGTAAAAAGTGTGTACTTGTATGTTTAAAATGTAGTCACTTGTCAGAAGAAAGCAAGGTCTTGTCACAAAGATGAAATGTTAAAGTTACCACTTTGTTTAATATTTTGTAAATGTCCATGTTGTGCATGTTCTTTATTTATTAGCAGCCTGAGTCAAGTGCAAGACAATATGCTACTTATGCCTTCAAATACATCTTAGGTAGCATATATGCCAGCTTTCAGGAGAAGCAACCTCTCAGCAATCTCAGATCCAAGCAGGATTTCCTATGTCGTTCTAGGACAATGCAGACAGCTTGAGTGTCACCTGTGAAAGGGTGCAAATCTCTGAAAACAAGCATAATGTGTTTTTTAAGGCCAGGAACATGAAATGAAGGGCAGTTGTTTTCTGCTGGAGCTAGTGCTTTAAAGCAGTCTTCAAGGGTAGCATCATGGAGAATAAATTACAGCAACTCAATCTGTATATAAGAAAGGTTTTGTTAACTGTTGGGGAGGGCCATGCCACTGGGGGAAGAAAAGAAGTTTACAATAGCTGTATAAATATAAAATTGGAAAGGCTATTTCTAAAGACTGGCACTTACCTATTCTCCTAGCACTATCATTGTCTTGCTGATGTGAGCATCAGTTGACTGTTCATCCACAACCCCATGTTGGGCTTTAGAAGAACAGGTATGACGTTATGAGACAAGAAGTTGAGGTGCTGTTTCAGTTTGTGATGTTTGGCGTGGAAGGATCTATTCACAGAGAAAGATACATAAGTTTTTCTGCTCAAATTTTTCCGTATTATTTGAATTCCTAGGATTAGTTTGAAGGGTGCCTTTTCAGCCTGACACTTTACTACCCCTTACAATATTTAATATATATTCTAATGATCTTTGTTTTTCTTGATTTCTTGAAACATATTATACACAGTATATTACTTTTCAGTCCTCTCCCATCCACTTTTTTGAATTACAAACTATCGCCCAGAACTTGGCTATCTGGCAAAGATTACATGAGTTTTGACATTTCTCTCTACCTTGTCAACACAGGGGCATTTGATTCTGATTTTGTATTCTTCAACAGTTATTGCCAAAATAAAACTAGCATTTTCTTTCCATGGAAAAAAGTGCATATAACCAATATCATGCCTATTTTTCCAGATCAGTCTGATGATTTACTTAAAGATATTACATATCCTTACAAACTTGCCTCTCATTATGTCATTACCCATATTTGTGTGTAGAACTTGTGATCCTAATTTTGTCCTAAATAATTGTTCCTAGTTATTTTCTTGGGCAGCTGAACTTTTTGAGAGCATTTCTTGTTTCAGCTTTGAAATCAAACACTTGGCTTGACCTAAGTTTTCAATAGATTTAGTCAGCTTGAAATGGCAACTTGGTTACCTTTGGAACCCCAGCAAGCAGGGAAACTCCAAGAATCATTACAGAATAAATAGTTATCTTGTAAACCTATTTGGGACAAATAGAATTTTTGTTGTTATTTCACTTATGCTTCCTGCTCTCTAGGTTAAGAGAAAAATAAGAAAAAGAGACGGACATCTCTTTCATTCTTCAGCCCTGGAAGCACTTGTGCTTCTGAAGGACATTGGAATGTGTGAGGAGGTCTGATAAACTCTGGAGACTAGCAGCACTCAGAGTTGATACAAATTTGGTGCTTACTCTTTGGCTCGAGTTCTTGAACTTTAGGAAGAAGCTGTGAGTGCAAGTTCTAGTCACACCAAGGAGCTCTCAAGTTATGGCCCATTTCAATACATTTCTCTAGGATACTTTTACTATCTTCATTGTAGTCTTTATCAATAGGAAATGAGACTAGTACAGGAAATAAGATGCAGAGGGACAGGGAGATGTAGGTAGGCAGTGGAGAT
Source organism: Limosa lapponica baueri (assembly GCA_002844005.1). Taxonomy (NCBI): domain Eukaryota; kingdom Metazoa; phylum Chordata; class Aves; order Charadriiformes; family Scolopacidae; genus Limosa; species Limosa lapponica. The sequence continues at coordinate 402,396 of KZ505990.1, forward strand.
GGCGAGCCAAAGAAAGGATCAGTGGGCTAGTGAAAGCTGCATGACTCTGGATTCATTCCAGCCCTCCTCTGCACAGAAGCTTTTGTGAACCTCACTGTGGCTTCTGAAAGGAAGGTCCCTATTCATCCGGCCACTGAAGGAGATCATGCTAATAGGCTCCAGGATCACAAAGACACTCACAACCTGCTGTCATGAATGCAGGTCAGGCTTTGTTTGCTGTGCTGAATGCTTTTTTTCTTTAAAAACTGAAGTGTAGGTATATATCTGATGGAGTTGGTGATTCTTTTGTGTCAGGATTTCAATTTTTAAAAGGAGGAAAAAGAGATATTGTCCATATTTTTACAGGTAGATAGAGGATGCATCTCTTGCCACTGACACAAGGTAAAGTTCAGAAGAAATTCCTGGAAATCTGTATGCAAATGTGTAAATAATAGAAGGAAATCTAAAATAGTCTAATTTAAAATTAAGACTTATTAAATTTAAGATGAACTTTATACAATTTATGCAACAGAAGTGAATTATTTTGGCAGACAATATAAGTATTCCCAAGTTTTCTGAACTACCATATTGCATCTAAATACTCTTTGAACTTTTTACTTTAATAAAACATTTGTATTTAATTTCACATTAACAAAATGGATCTGTAATTTTATTAGGCTTGTTAGAAGCAAAAATCTACATTTGTAACCATTCTGTCAAATTTGTCCTTTGAGAGGGATAGAAAATAAACAGTCTATAATGTAAAAAATGTTCAATGCAGCCTGTTTTACATTTCCAGAATTTAATTCATTATAATCCAGGATTCTCAAGAATGTTAAACTATGTCCTGAAATACATCACCAAATTTGAAATGTAAACATCATAAAGAATCTGTATTTGAAATCATAGGAGTTTGGGGTTTGGTGTAATGAGTCTTGTATGTCAATCAACAGATAGTATCTTCTTTTTCCTACATGATCTCATGAACACCCATTTTAAGAAATCAATTGCTTAGTGTGTTGCGATAATAGGAACTTTTTGAAGGATATAGTGTGACAAAAATTAAATTAAAGCAGTGCTTGAAGTGACAAATGTAAACATCTCCTGAGGTATTGCATGCTGTATCCCAATAAAAGCACAGCTGCAAATAATTTGAAAACTAAATTGTATTTTTACATCAACGTGGTTAGAAAAAAATGACTTATTAAGTAACTGCTATTGTGACATAAGCTTTATACACTAGCTGAATTACTTGGCACAGCTAAAACCTCAAACTACCTTGGGAATTTACCACATTCTTTAATTTTCTGATTGATTAAATGGATTATTTGACATTTTGGCAGAGCTTTGAAATCACGGCATAACAAAGACTCCTTTCATTGCTCATTATGTGCTCTCTTCAGGCTTAGCACAGATTCTTTGAAATGAAAGGTTTAAGGTGCTTCTTTCCTGGGTAATTTTCGTTCCAGTTCATGTTTTTACTAGCAGTGTCACATTTCTAACTTAAATTCCCCTACTGTGTAAATGCAGTTCCTTATAACGACATTATAACCTATGGAGATATGTAATCTTGAAAAACACTTTTGTATACCTCACAACAGTGTGACTGAAGAATTCAGCATGACTCATTTGCTATCAGAGAGGCTCTTAACCCTTACACCACTGGCATTTGCTGGAGTGTGGGAAGCTGAGAGAAATGGTGGGTGTCTTTGTTCAGTTTCTGACAATGTTCAGTTTTCTGCTGCCCCAGGTGAAAGTAGACACCACCATGCAACAATTTTGGGGGACAGCTCCGAGGTAGCCAGCTAGGTTGGAGGTGATGTGCCATCATCAGTTTGACACCAGTGACCAAATACATTGCCTAAATGCACTTAATGTCACTAAGAAGCAGTAGCCGGACAAAACAATCTAATTTTCAATGCAACTGCATAAGTCTCTCTATTGAAAAACAGCTCATGGGGGTACCCAGCATGTTATAGGCTGTACTGCTCCACGCTGCTTCTGAAACAGAAGTTTGATGGAGCTAGGTAGCAAGCGCATAGATGAAGTGAGACCTTCAGTGTCTTGTACTCATACATTTTAAGGGCAGAAACCCTTGGCAGTGCTTGGTAGGGGATTCCTGATTTTAAGCCTGTGTTGTTTCTAATGCTATGAATACAATTGAGTCAAATTGCTTTGGCAGTTGCCCTCAGAGGGGCCTGTGCGTCCCCCCTCACAGCTGTGGACAGCAGTCTGGGGCTACACAAATGTGAAGACATGGCTACAGCAATCCAATTGCCATGGCAAAATTTCAATTAAAAAAAAATCCCTTCCATGTGCCCGCATCAGTAACGGAGCATAGCTCTGCAGGCTGCTTCTGACATACAGTAAAATATTTACAAGGGCTTCTGTGAGATCCAGACAGGCTTTCTGAGCCATGGTGGGTTTGTGAAAAGTTGGGACTACACGAACCACTTGCTGTTCTTAAAATAAAACTTTCCTTGCAAACCAGCACTTGCTATGCTCCAGAAAGGCTAGGGTCCTGTTCAGCCTCCAGGTACTTACAGATGTGTTTCCAAGGTATGATGTTCTGCTTGTGTGTCTAAGAATTCAAGTTTGTTTCTAGTCAAGCAAGTTTTTTCTGAAGCTATAGCTTGAATTGGAAGTTGTATGGTAGCCAAGTCTGTCCTGACTTTGACAATTTTTCTAGCTGAGGTCAAGCCAGTGTTTCTGATAGTCCTCTATGAGGAGGACTCCCTCTATGAGGGAGTTTAAGGATGAAAACCACTGCGTAAGTCTATATATGATTATAATTTTATTCATCTGAAGTAGTGATTCTTGAGGTCAGAGTTGTGCGGTGCTTTATGTTACAATATGAGTCTTTCAATTGCAATACCTTGTTCAGGCTGAAATTTTCCATGCCTGGAGTCATCTTCAGGCAGATTTAAGAAAAAAAAAAAAAACAATCTGAACCAAAACCCCAATCTACTTAGAGGGGGAAAAAAGGTTTCAGCATTGCTGTATTCATGTGAGGTGAGGATCTATGCACTGAATATGACCTTTCCAACACTATTGATGAACTATATTTAGTTCATATGATAGAATTTGTGGTTTAAGAACTTAGGAAATAAAATATACAAAATCAAAGAGGTAAGCAAAGGTGCCCAATTCTGTGTTTAGGAATGTAAGAACCTACAGATCTCAAAAGAAGGGAGATGCAATCTTTTACATGCATTTTGACAGTCTTCAGCTACACATTAATCATATGTCCTAGTCTGCAAAACAAACCCAGTGAAAACTAACACTCAGATCCTAACCTTCTCCACAGCTAAAGAGACAGGCAATGTTTCATCTGAAGTGGAGCAACTTCAGTTGGAAAGACTGAGGAATTCCCACTGCAGATATCCCACCTGAAATATCTGATGCGAGTTCAAGAGCTCTTAGGCAAAGTCTTGAGCATCCTAATAATTCATCAGCTGGATAAGAAAATATGAACACCACCAGTATGGCCTCTAAGCTGTGGTGTTTTGAGAAGTTGGAGGGGTTTAGGATATCTAGAGTACGTTTACCAGTTGTGCAGCTGAGGTTGGAACATCTCAGCGGGAAAGAGCTAGTGCATGAAGTTTAGGAATTGATAGGCTCCCAGGGCCAGAAAACCAAAGGTATTTCTGTGCCTAATTCCTAGTATGCCATGTAAACAGAAGTGAGATTTGTGGAGAAAAAAAATGGGATTGTGCAGCTTACAAATGGCAAGGGAGTCTGTGGACAAAACACTGTATAACTCTTCACTTGCTCAAATGGGTGAGGTTTTTAGATGGTGGCTTGAATTATGGCTGAGGTAGCTGCAGAGGGGATGTTTGTAGTGTTCTAGCTGTCCATGTGCATACTTTTAGTCTCCTGCAAATGGGAGGAAATATAACTTGGCACTTATGCATCCTACCTCAATCCTTTCAGTTTGTGTTTGCTGAGGGCTGGCAGCAGTTACTGCAGCTCAGCTGATGTGTGGCAGCTGGATTACGGGGCTGAACCTGGGGCCACAGCAGAGTATCAAATGCGTGCAAGAATCCTGCATATGCAGCAAGTTCTAGCTGTGGCAAAGTCATTACTAACTTGATTTAAATGAAAGAAACCGAAGCCCCCAAAGGTTTTACATCTTACCTATAATGAGATCACATAGCAGTTATATTTAGTGTAAGGCTATTTTAGCCATGGCTCTAGAGCTACAGTCATCCCCTTTGGGTCACACACCTGAGTCTGATGTGCCTCAGCTCTAGAAAGAGTAAGACCCTCAGGTTTCATTGCCCTCAGAACAGTGGCATGTATATGATCTGACACCTGTGCTGTTTAGAAAGACCCTTTGGATAATGCCACCTTGTTGTCAGTTTTAGTTCCCACCTTATTCTCTCATCTCTGTATTAGCATAAAACTGTCTACCACCATGCAAATGGCTTATAGTAGACTGTAAAGTTGCTGAAGAAAAGCTCTGATTTTAAACCAATATAGTAATGCTGGTATAAAATCTTGCTTGAATGTGCACCAGGTAAATTTTCTTCAATTGCAACCCTGTATCTTAGGCCTAAAATTCATGTTGGCTAGTTACACTTTGGTAAAAATTTCAGTTCCTTTCTTACACGTTATGTTGCATGTCTATCTCTAGTTAACTCAGTGTAGAAATGCACCCTATGTAACAAAAATACAGCCTTGGAATGAACTGAGCTCAGCATATAATTCAGGTTTTATTTTAAAATTACTATAGATTTGCATTGTAGTTTGCATTGTGGATGTATTTAAGTGTGAAAGCTTGATGGGTTAGTTCTATCCAGAGTAAGTGGTAGTTAATGAAACCTTTTATTAGTAAAGTTTAGATAATTACCTGGGTAATTGTACAGACAAATAATTCAGTAATTTGAAATGATTTATTATGTGTATAAATGATACTTTACTCTCTTTAAGTGCAGCTTAACATGTTAATTACAGACACTCAAGTGACTTGAAAAAGTTATTTTAGTGATCATATGTTATTAATTCTCCAGGGACACTACTTTTTTGAAACAGCACCTGCAGAGAGGTTCAAACGTCAAGCCAAGATACAATATTGGCATCTAAAGATTAAACAAGACCCAACAAACCACAAGAAAAACCCAACCTCTGTGGTGGCTTTTTTGTTAGTTGGGTTTTTTTTTTTCTTATACTGTTGAGGCCACTTCAGGTCTCTTGACAGCAAGACTCTACCAGGAACCAAGATAGATGCTAAGTGTCTTTCCAGAGTGCTTGTTAGGACAGAGTAATCCTGGTATGAAAGTACACCGTGTCATTCGATCCTATCGCCCCCTGTGGCAGATCCTGTAAACTGCTATTCTTCAGGTTCTCCTGGCTATAGTTACCTACCAAGGATAACAGATCTCTCAATTTTACAGGTCGGTAATGTTAATATGTACCACTGCTTTAGTCTCTGATAGCATCTTTTCCATTGATACCACAGTGATGTCTTTTGCAAATGCGGAATACATCAGTGTTGCAAGCACTTGAGAGTAATATCATGCATCTGATCCTGGGCTAGGTGTGGACATTGTCCGCTGTGACATTGGAACCATTGCTGTCTGACAAAAACATCGATCTGTTGGACTGAAAAGCTTTGGTGGGTTTTTTTTCTCTTTGGTTTTTTTTTTTTTTTTTTGGTGGTTCATTTTTTTATTTTGGAGGGTTTTTTTGACAAATCTCCGATTAATAAAAGGCAAATTCTGCCTTTTATTATTCTGCCTAAAAACCTGACACATTACTGATGGCTTGCTGGAGGTGGCACAGCTAGAACGTTTGTCATCTCTGGGGAGCCTTGTTTTGATGTGGACGTTGCATACTACCTTCATGCCAGGCACCTGGGAGCCTCATGGTACCCCAGAATCTCAGGACACACAGAACTTTTCTGTGAGGCTGGGAGCAGGGCCACCTGGGCATTGCTGTTGTAGGCACCTCTGAGACCTTGCTCGAGGCTTGCTGGTGAGTTGGTACCTGGCAGAGGGAAGTAAGTCTTGAAGCATGTTTGAATTAATACTCTCAGATGCGGTTCTATTCAATGTAAATGTGAAACTGAATAATACTAAAGCAATGAGGTTTTCTATTAATCATCTGTGCAAACTGTGTATCAGACAATTCTCCTGGGCAGTTATTTGTCAACAGTGGTGTGTCCTGTCATGTCATATTTCACACATATGAACTGTGTAAATAAGTTTGAATAGAGGCAGAGAAAAGGAAAAGTGCAATGATTTCTTAGTAACAGTATTGAAACTGCAGTACACCAGCAGTTCAGATGATGAGATTGCCGCCTCGGTCGTGTCATATCTGTAAATCCCACTGATCTCTTTTTAGACCAAGTTATAGGTAGCTCTTAGTTGTTTTTACAATTTAGGTTATCCTGAATCCCACCTGACCTGAAATTTGATAGTAGAATTGGTACATTTGAGTTGAGTGGGTATCTTCTTCCTTTTACACACAAATTCTTCTTTGCATTCAGTATATTAGACCTATCATATAGCTAGCCAGAAAACACTGATATCCAGAGGGATTCATTCCATTTGAGAGAATGTGCTTTCTCCCTTGTCATACTATCATACCATGGGATCATCTGGTCTCAGGTTTCACTTTGGTGGAAATTCCAGCTCCTCTCGATAAAAATATGCAGTTCTGAAAAGTGATGTATATTTTATAACTTGTAAAAAGTCTAATATGTATATTTTCCTCTTTACACAATTATAAACAATATTTAGCATAGTGTTAGCAAAGATGAGGAGATTCCAGAAAATGCAGAGGAGGTAGTGACATTAGAAGATGATTCAAAAGGTGCAGGAAGAAAAATTAAGTCCCATGAAGCACCGGCATGAGGAATATAGTCTGTAATTTATTCTGTAAATATGTAGATCACTATTCAGTGGCATTCAAAATGTGCTGAGCTGAGAATGAATGCTGTGCTTACATTATTAGAAAACCTTAGTAAGTTTGTATGTAATGGTTCATTCAGGATTATCCCATGCATATGGATATTTATTATGATATTGCTGCATCTAATACACTAAAGAGATGTATATCTGATTAAGCTAGGACAGATTTTAATAGCTGATACTTTAGGGCAATAAATCAAGGGAGCATCTCTAGCCAAGCATAAAAGTCCAGACACTGTAACTTGTACAATAACAGTACTGATCTCTCAAACTGATGCCAGGTGGGAACAACTATGGAAAAGCAAGAAATACCCAAAGACGTGGAAATTGTGTCAGGTTTCCAAATTCTTGTTTACAGGGGAACCCCAAATCCATTGGCTACAGCAGGTAAAAGAGTGTAGAAATAGATCCTGTGGTATTAATTGGCAGAGCATGAATTCCTGAATCAAATCCATCAGGGATGGTTTGAGGTTTCAGGTTTGAGAAAGGATCTGCCTAAAACTGAATGAAGAAAGAAGTAAAATACCATTTCTAATGTATTTCTCTCAGTACAAGATCTTGCTCATGGGAATATGCTGAAAGCTGCCAACATGGGACCGAGCAGTGGAGATTTTCCAGAGGACAACCTGCTCCTAGATGCTGTTTCCCTGTAGCTCACTTGCTGTTTTTCCCCTGCTGCTGTGGAGAGTTCATGATGATGCCCTCAGTGGGGGGAATTGGATAAAGAGTATTGAAGCCAAGCCAAGAAGGCCAACAGCATCCTGGCCTGTATCAGGAACAGTGTGCTGAGTAGTACTCAGGAGGTGATCATCCCCCTGTACTCCGCACTGGTGAGGCCCCACCTCGAGTACTGCGTCCAGTTTTGGGCCCCTTACCACAAGAAAGACATTGAGGTGCTGGAGCAGGTCCAGAGAAGGGCAATGAATCTGGTGAGGGGTCTGGAGAATAAGTCTTATGAGGAGTGGCTGAGGGAACTGGGGGTGTTCAGCCTGGAGAAAAGGAGGCTGAGGGGAGACCTTATTGCTCTCTACAACTACCTGAAAGGTGGTTGTAGAGA
>KZ505990.1:410576-446102 GCA_002844005.1 Limosa lapponica baueri
AAGGTCCCTTCCAACCTAGACAATTCTATGATTCTATGAAATAAGGAATAAATAAGGAGTAAGGATCACCATGAATTTATGCCACAGCAGATTACAACACGAAAGGTGAAACTAATTCAAGAGTTGATGTATAGAAGAGAAAAAAAACCTTAAAAGTAACTTGGAATGCAAAATAACCGACATCTTCTAAGAATATATCCATATTTGCAGCAATGTAGGATTATGCATTTGGGCACCTAACCTAATAATATATTGCATTACTATGCTATTTTCTAATTAATCTCTTAGGCAACAGCAATGCAGGTTGGATTAAAAAAAAACAAAACTCTTATTTCAGTCCTTTTTTTCTCAAGGTCTCACTTTGTCTCACTTTTTTTGCAGTCTCCTCTTCCCTTGCATTTGCTTTCAAATCAGGGACAACTTGGAGAAGATTGCTGAAAGCAGTAAAAGTACACAGCCAAATAAAAACTCTAAAGACAGTGTTGTTTCAGAAAATGTTATTTTCATTGAAAGCCTCTCAGGAAGTAAAATTAGATTTCCTTAAAAAACATTTTTGAACAACCAGAAAAAAAACATTACCTTTTTCTCTTGTGTTTGGCAAATTACCTTCAGGCAATCTGCTAAACAGAAAAAGAATTTTTTACTGGAAACTCAGGAGAGGAGTTGCTTGTTGGCCAATTTACCCATAAAGCTATTAGTTCTTCTGACCTTGGAGAAGAAAACTGGAAATAGACATATGACACTTGAGAACCCTTTCAGCTTTTAGTACATGGAAACTTAATTTGATTCATATTGTGAAAATTTATATCCAACCACAATTTTCAGCTAAGTGTCTTACTGAGTGTGACGTGTGCATTAAAATATTTTGAAAAGGGATCAAAGTGATAGTAAGTTGTTCTTCTGATAGGCAGCTGCAGAGTCATTCCTTGTCTGCATTGCATGAGGCACAGAAATGCTCTTAGGGCTCCAAGTGCTATAAAACAAGCTGTTTCAGAGCACTTCCTTTGCATCATCCTGATAAGAATTTCTGCTATGACAACCTGTTTTTCCTGGTGTCTTTTATAACCAAATATTTGTACAGTTAATGTTATTTTTCCCACTGGTCTTATATTTTTACAGTTGGAGTAGAGAAAAAAAAAACAGTGGCTCAGCTGGTTAGCACCTCCTGTAAATGTTATTATTGAACTTGTTCATAGTTTTTACTCTTCTGCTATCCATGTTGGAACTTCAATTGCTGTTGCTTTTTGTAAGACCTTTTCCCCCTCATGGGGTAGTGTGGCTGTTTTGGTGAATGTGGAAGTCAAGTCCTAGGAAAAGGTTAATGAGAGCAAAGAAGGTTTGCCATAGCTGCACAACCTTGTCCAGCCTTATCTTTAAATCAGTCTTTCTCATATGAGCAGTGTGTGGCCAAAGATTTGTGAATGAAGACAGCAGCGTGGATGCCCTGGCAAACTCCACCTGCTCTGAACTTACTCCCACCTGGCTATGCCCCGCACATTTCCCTGCCACCAACCTTGCAGGATAAAAAAGCACAAGACCTGCCATGCAGGGATGCATCTTCTCATCTCTTTGCTCTTCTTTTGCCTACAAGTTGCTGAGAAATCCCAGGTCTTCATTACCATTGTTCCACAGTCTGATGTGGCTTCTTTGCATCTCACCAACATTATGATGCTGCTCTGCTTTTTGTTATCAGATTGAATTAATTCAGACACTCTTCAGCACTATTCCGATAAAACTAGAGGTAGCATCTAGGTTCTAGTGTGGCAGGTTTGAGCTAACTATGCTTTTCAAATGAAAGCACCAAATGACCATACTTATTTCTTTTGTTTTGTACTTGCTGAACAACAGTCTTCTCTGCAAGCTTCCCTAGTTCCCAGCTGATCAGCAAATTGCCCTGTAGGCATTGCTTTAGAAAGCATGTCCTGAGATGGTGGCCTGTGTAGGTTTCCCCTGAGCTTAGCTGCAGAGCTACCTGTGGCTTCAGACAGCATGGGCTCCCCGTTTGGACCAGGGCAGCAATAAGTAGCAGCAGTCTAGAGAGAAAGTTACAGTTCAGGACACTTACGAGGCAAGAAACCCTTTCTTCTTATATAAACTTTTTATGCTAATGAAAAGGTAGGAACTAAGCACCTGGGGTTTATATTCCAAGGTTTTCTTGGCAAAGATTCACCCTGTGCAGTGCAGCAAAACTGCCATCTGAGGGATCGTTTTCAAGACCTCAGGGAGGAAGCCTGGAAAAGTATTACACTGGACCGAGGAGTAAACTGAGGTTAAGCTTCAGCACACATCACACCTTAAGACCTTTAGGTTGCTTCAGACTCCAAAACCTATCCTGGTTTAAGATGGTACTCAAGTGGCTTAATCTGCATCAGCATCCATCTCACGTCTGGCATGGCACCTTGCCCCAAGACCTGTGGTCATTTTTTGGGGATGCATTACAAACCTGCCTGGTACCAACACACTGATCAGAAAGAAGAAAGGCTTATGTATTTTTTAACATAGTGCCAAATGGAAACCAGAGGAAAGGTGTTCTTTTGCTCTCTCGCTCCTGCTGTGATACAAGAATGGTCTACATGTTGTGTGGCAGAGCTTGGGGAGGAGGAAATAAAGATCTTCCCACATATATGTGCATCTTTCTCTTCCCCAGCTCATGGGTAACAATATTGCTTCGTTTCAGTACATTCCTTAGGGAAGGTACCCCAGTAACTCATGCCAGAAGTCAGCTCCTGTGCTCCTAAGCAGCCAGCCTTCCTCACCTTCACCAAAAACCTCATACCTTTCTGAATCTGTTAGGTTGAGAAAGAGGTAGAGAGAGATACTGGCACGTGTAGGGATTTTGTAGTATCAGGTGGCCAAAGATTTTGAAATAACTGGTGGGGATGGGGAGTTCTCAGCCATGATGCAAGGACTGATCCTTCTGCAAGAGAAGAGAACTGCGCGTGATGAAAGCACTCTCCCTAAGAAGTTACCCATATGACATTGTTCTTGTGAAAAGACCTTAAAAATATTTTAATGAACAGAAATTTTACTTGAAGAAGACTACAGACTTGAACATAGTATTGGTTTGCCCCTCTGCTGCAGAAATGTAGATGAGATTTAAAAGCCACAATAATTTATGAGCTGTACTTAGAACCCATAAAGAGATATCTCGGATTCAGAATTGTTTCATTCCTGATGTGATTTAGAAGATTAAACTGTCATATTTTAGCACAGATAGATGACCATCATTGCTATAATTAATCATGTACAATAAATTCTATTATTTAGAAGCTACTTCATATAAAAGTTGAGAATATTTTTTATATAATGCAAAATGAACTAGATTAGTTAAACCTTATAATTACATTTTGTAGATATATGTTGATTTGTTTCATATGCAGAGGCTATTTACTTTACAAAATAATCCAATATACTGAATGCATACTACAAAACTATACAGTAATGGAGTGTTTGCTAATGACTTCAATTTAAGTACAGCCTGCCTAATAGCTGAGATAAGATGTTACTAAGACAGTGTGCTAATGATTTGAAAATTACTACCAAAATTGTGTTCAGTCTATGGCGGGTTGCAGACATAATTGTGCCAATAAATGTCCAAGTCAGCCCTGGTTTTCAAGCTCATATCATGATTACTATGAGTTTTAGAAATCAGGCAGGGCTAAATCATGGCTGTTGTGCTCACACGAATAGTTTCTTCGGTGGCACCACTCATTTGAGAAAAGAGAGCAAACACACCCTTGCTAGACAGGAATGCATTAAACATTCAAAACCGACTGGCCAAAATTGCTTAACTGTGCATGTTCCTTGAAATTGTCCCTCCTGAAATTCAGTCTATATACTATCCTGAATATGTTTGTATGAAGATATATAGAATTTTAAAATGAGGCTAAAATAGGATTCCATTCCTATCTATAACTTACTGTAAAATATTGTGTACCAGTGTCACTACCACCTTTTTATATGCTACTTAGGTGTTCAAAGTGCTCATCTAGGACAAGGGAAACCTGAGTTCTGTTTTATTCTCTGCCTGCATGGCACTAAAGTTGAATCTTCCAGCTTCTAATAAAATGCTTTAAAAAGTACAAGGTGTTCCAGAGGGTCAATTGTAGATTCTCATGGATGGGATCATGTGTCAGTTTGTCCAATGGCTCAGAGCATCTGTTTGGTTACTGGTCTCTAATTTGGGCTGCTTATGTAGTTTACCATAAGTAGGAAGAGAATAAAATACGTTAAACATATCTTGGGACAGAAACTGAACTGTAATTCATTGGTTTTGGTCAGACAGCTTCAGCATGGTATCACCCCAGAGGAGTCTTCAATTTTGCAATTGGCCTGTGAGAAGAGGACTATGTCTTTGCGCCCTCTGATGAGGTATGAGCATGAGATGGAGTCAGAGCTGGATTGTCTTAGCAATACTAAGATATTTCTGGGAGTTGCCCAAGGCAAAATTGTACAATCCCAAAGCAGATGTTTGGGTAGCTAGAGTACTATTTCACAGCTGGATCAACAGTTTATAAATGAGAACTTGAGGTTTATGTGTGGTTTGTGGCCCAAAGCTTTTGTACAACCTTCCATTTCAGTGCTGATAAAATTTCAGCCTGTGTTCTTACAGTGATATTTTGTTTTTCACTCAGAAACAGAATGAAAACCTGTGCACAGCTACTTGTACGGTGCAACACTTAGAAGTGTTTGTCTAAAACTGAAGATGTGAAAAACAGTTTGTCCTCCAGTTTTCTGACAAGGCAGGGATTGTGTGTTCCTTCTGCTCCCCGCTGCAAGGTGATGCAGTGAACCAGCTAACTTGCGGCTCTGTGTCAACCCCCTTGCTGAAAAGCGGTGGCTGAGGCTGCCTCCTAAAGTGCTTGATCAGAATAAGTGCTTTATGAGCATGCAGTCAGTGGCGTGTGCTGGTGTGGCCTCAGAGGTGAGCTGGGAGGATGCCAAAGAAGGCAGATGTGGCTTTAGAGGAAAAGATAAAGGGGCAGCACCATGGTGTACCTGCCTTGGTGGTGCAAATTCCCTACTACTGACCAGAGGAGAGTTAAGAGGCTCCTGGCAGGCTCAAAGCTATGCAGCTGCAAGCTGTGAGGAGCAGTGGTAAAAGGCTGTATTCAGCTGTGGGTCAGGGAGAGAAAAGCAAGGCTAAGCAAGGAACATGGGAGGCTTAATTCACTTGGCTGCTTCCCTTCCCATTGCAGCTGTTCTACTTCAGGTTATTTACCAGGCCCGAATCCTTTCTTTATTCATCATTGTTGACTGTAGTTAGCTTGTTTTGGGTTTGAAAGGAGCTAAGAGTCAATTATGTGTCTGGGAGCTTCTGAATGTCTTAAGTGTGGTAGATGGCTGCAACCCCTACTGCTCACATCTAATGAGGTAAGGCAGACAGCTGCTAGCCTCCAGTCAGGCCCTGGCCCAAAGAAACGCTCTAAACAGCCAAACAAAAGCAAATGGGAAGGGAGGGAACCATGTCTATGGGGGTTTGCAGGGCATCTGGGCACTGTTCGCTCTGCCTCTCTGCTTGCCCTTGAGCTGCCCCGGTGCTCTCAGGGCAGGGGTGCTGCTGTATGGCACCTCTTCAGTAGCGCCTAGTGCAGGTGGACTATATTCAGGTGCTTCAAGGTAGTGGAAAGTGAATGAAAATGCTGGGCTGCAGTGACAGTACCATGTCAGAGCTCCAGCTAGTGCTCATGGTGTCTGGTATTTCTCGCTACCTGCTTCTTTTCTAGGTTATATCTCGCCTCTGCTCACAAGTGTTCGTGCTAGCACAATGGTGGTTTACTGACGTATACTTCACAGCATCATTTACCTCACCTCTGCTTCCAGTCCCCAATCTGTTGGATTTAGCCTAGAGAGTTCACTTTGCTGTTCACCTCTGTTGACTCCTCTGCCTTGTATCTTAGTTAATTATCTGTAGACAAAGCCACACTTGATGCCTTATCAACTAGAAAGACTGAATTAATCAGCTTTGTTAGGCAAAGGTTATAACAAGGGGGTGACCATCCAATCCATCTGTTCACTCATCTCCTGAAGAGTACCCATAACAGAACTCTTAAAAATCCTATTAATGGATTATAGGTCAATAGCCTAGACACTCTGATAGCACTGCAAGGAACTATGGACAAAATGTCTGGGATTAATGGATTTTCTGAAGACTTTTATAAGGTCTTTTATAGATGTTTCCCTCTCAAATGCTAATATGTTCTGCAAGTAGAAAGAAAATGGCTTTTTACCACTGTATTCCCTTGATGTGGCTAGGCAAAGTAGGGAGGTACCTTAAACTATGTAAAATGCATTGACTTGATCAATTCATATGTAAAGTTCAAGGAGAAAACTTTGGCCTTTTGCCTTCAGAAGTAATCATCCAAGTCACAGAATTATCTCATCTTGACGCATGAGGAGTCTCATGCATTGAAATTCAAAAGTTCACCCAATTTACTACTGGTGATCAAATTGGCAAAATGAACTGGGGAAGCATCAGACAATTCACCGTGCAGCATACCTTGCTGCAGCGAATCCCATCTCCCCCAGATTCTGTCTTTTAGAAAAGTGCTATACAAGTAGGCTAAGAATTTCTGTCAACTTCTTTATCCTTTAATTACGGAAACTTTCTTTCATTTGGAGGTGTATTGTAACCTATTCAAATGTTAGGGCTTTAAATACCGTGTTTGTGCTTAGTTTGCAGTAGGCACGGCTGTGCGACAGGGTGACCATTTATCTCTGTTCTTTTTTGCCTTGACAGCTAGACTTGACATCTCAAATTGCTGCAGTGTACACTCACATTCAGAATAGGGCACGAAGGGTGCAGAACTGTTTATCGAATCTTTTGTCCCTTATGCCCATTAATGCGCAACATTGAAGAAAACTAACCAATTAAATACGGGAAATTGAAGGTTTATGCCGTTGCTGGGAATTTGCTGCTATTATCTCCAGTGCTAAAATATCATTTAAGTTTTGCACCTTTCCCCATTATTATTCTGCAAGAAGGAAGGGATCTTCAATGTCTGAGGATAACTGAGACTTGGTCCCAAATAAATACACAATCCACATCCTTTCTGGAAGAATCAGTAAATAAAGGTGTTTAAATTATTATATTTATGCACCAGAAATAATAATGTGGGTTTTTTCTGTCTACTATTTTTTTTCTTTAGGGAGGTATCAAGACTTCTTATTATAAGCAGAGAAAATTTGGCTGCTCATTTGGTCTGCTAGTTTCCTGAGCCCTCTTTGCACTTCTTCCAGGCTTGCAGAAAAGGGTCTGGTATTGTGTCACACTCTTCAGTCTCTCAGAATGGATGTCTGGGTTCTTACAGAGAACTTTTTTCCCTGTTCTTGCTGAGGAATATCCCAGAGCAAGGTGGTGCAAAGAACCCCTCCTCTCACAGGGCTCAGGCTCTACAAGGAGCTCATCTGCCCAGATTGCTGAGGTTTGTTCTGCCAGTGGCAGGAAAAAAAAAAAAGAAGAGTTTACAGAACAACCCTCTCCCCATCCCTCAAAAGCAGAGACTTCAAGAGGAGCCTGGGAAGTTGGCCAGGAAAAGCCAGCTCTTCTTCCTTGCCCTGAAGCAGAGAGCCCTGAAGGGAGAGCACTGGAGAACTGTTTTTTTTATTTTGTTTTCAGAAGCAACCCTGAAAGCAGTCAGAAAGCTAAGCTGGAATAGGGCTGAGAAAGAGGAGAACACGTCTGAAGTGGCAAAGGTCCTTCTCGATAGCAGCAGCAGTTCCTGCAAAACCAGGGCAGCGACCGTCTCTCAGCACCACGCTCCCGGGGTGTTTCTGGAGGTGTCTGACCCAGGAACTGACCAAGACTGCTGAGATTTATCTTTGAGGTGTGAAAAGCTCTCAGCATGAGCTCATCGTTGGGCAGGGTTCAAACAAGGAGCTGTACAGTGCTGGCAGGTTGTGCTTACTTATCGCCCTAGCTTAAATGACTGCCAAGCCAGATAGACACTTCATTCTTTTTATGTCACCCATTACTTTAAGAAAAAAAATAAGAAAAAATCAGTTTGCGAACATTTGGACATCTTTATGAAGGTCAAGATTTGCACACGAATTGTCTCTGAATATCACAAATTCCTTCCTGCCTTCTCATTTCTGGGAAAGCAGATGTAAATCCTAAGGGATGAACAATACAGGTATTGTCTGAACAGTTCTGTGTAAATCTGCCTTGACCAATTCCCTTAAAATTGTGTCAGCAAGATGTTTTGTTTTGTCAAGGTTTTGTTTTTAATCTCAACCAGCTGATCTGAATTGATGTTTCTTTTTGCTGCTTTCACATCTTTGCTGTTGTCTGTCACACATTTCATCTGGAAGCCTATGAGTAACAGTTTGGCTAGAGAGTAGGACGAAAAGAGAAACCTGCTTGTAAAGAAAGATAATTGACACAGGAAGAGTTCAGGCCAAATCCCTTCCACAAACAGACCCGCTGTAGTCAGTGTGACCAGTTGTGTGAATAAGGCAAACAGGATTTGGCTCTTGTTGCTGTCCCAGCCACCTTTTATCATCGGAGAGAGAGAAAAACACCATAAAATTAAGTAGGTATCATCCTCCCCTCATTCCTAGTGTAACTATTTTAACTGGAATGCCTCATAAACAGATAAAGGCACTCCTGAGCTTTGGGATGATCATTTTTTAAATGACCATTAAGGGCTGGATTACAGTTTTACATTTTCACCTTGGAGCTTTTAAGAGCTGTTTGGGACATTATGTGCTAACCTATCAAAGCCTAAACTGAAAGGCAATGTTGCTTGCGGTTATACAGCCCAACAAAATAATATAGTTTTGCTGCTGTTAATAGGTAAATACTTTCATTTGTGCAAGGAAAATGGTGATTTAAAAACGTTTGATGCCCCTAAAACTCTCACAGCAGCTGGATATTTTACATTGGTTTCTATAATATTCTTATGATAACATTCCTATCCCGCAGGGGTCTGCTTGAATATCAGAGCACTCATCTTTTTTAAGTTTTGCATAATGTGAGATATTAAAATTAAGGCTGGTGTTTACTGTTCAGTTCTTACACACATATTCCACATTCACAGCTAGATATTATTTCCCTTGGAAATGCTTTCTGTCCCTGCCAGTCTGAATGCAATCAGATAGCTTTGCATGGGCCAGCATACCAATTAAGTACCACGCCTGGGATGTGCGCTGTTTCCTCCATCAGAAGCTCAATGGTTCATTGGCAAGTAAGCCGTGTATATTGATAAGGAGAAAGCCTGACTCTGCAATGGAGGCAGAATCTATTTCTTAAAAATGCTTTCAGCAGGCGGCTTGAGAAGGGAAGGGGAAAGGGGGCAGGTGACACATGAAATGGCTAGAAAAATGAAACAGGAGGAAAGATTAATGGAAGCGGGATCAGAAAAACATTCAATTAGAACTTGCAGGCCTGGTCACATTACTCTGTGTTACTGTACATCTTGTCATTACCCAAATCTGTTGCTAAACTGTTGGCATTTGTCTTCATTATGCGGTAAAATGGTATAATGAATAGGTTACAAATATGATGGAGGAAATGCCCTGGAATTATCACAATGCCTGAGAATGAAAAATGCCTTAATTTAAATTATTGGTATGTGGCATCTGCCAAGTGCACAGACAGATGTGAAAAGTGGAACGTGATTTTGTTCTGATGCTGCCTTCGAAGTTTCTGTTCCACTTCAAAGAGGTTTTCAAGCTGAATCCTTCCCTGAAAGCCAATGTCAGGGATGTGATACAACAGAGAGAAGCATTTGACATATTTCTTAGATGAGAAGAACTGCATAGCCTGATATTTTAGGTCCGGTTTTGGAGCCTCCTGCAAGCAGCACTCCCCCACATTTCAGGTGGAGAGCTGGTTAATGTATAGATTGTGACTTTTAACAATGAAATGAAATATGAAGTGGGAAAAAAGCTACTTTCTCAGCCTAGTTAATTAAACATAATTTAGGCTTCAAAAATTGCAGTGATCCATACAGATGTGTTGCCTTTCAAGCTCAATTTTACATTTGACTGATTATTATCTTCCAGAAAGACATTTTCAGGGTTTTTAAACCTAACATTTGGCCTACTTTAAAACTGTCAGAGTCTGAAAATCAGTACCACTGCATAATAAAGAATTTTATATTAGGATCAGGATATGAATGAATATTTTACTAGAAGTCCAAATAAAATCTTAAATAATATTAAAGCACTATTTCAGTAGCCTAATCTGGAGAATCACCCTCCCCTTCCCACATGTGTAATAACTTTAATAGAACTTCCTAAGGATTACAAGGACTGCCCACCCAGTCTGAAGTCCATGCTCCCAAACTCCTTAGGAAGTATTTGTCCTAAAAATAAAGCATACCTTATAGGAGAATGAGAAGTCACATGGTCATCCAGCAAGGATGCAAACCTAGAGCTGGAAGACATCGGTCAGCTTAGTCCTCTGCTAGACATTCTTTCTGTGGTCTTCAACAGGTCTTGATTGGTGCCTGGGCTTCATTTCTCCATCTGAGAAATGGGTGTAAGAAGAGATGGAGGAAGGAAGGCTGAAAGGGATATCCTAGCAGGAAATGCTCTGACTAAGCTGAAGGTTGTGGGACAATCAACAGTTGGAGCAGTGAGTTTAATGGAAACAATCTATTAAATTCTTTCCTTCAGTTTTTGAAGACTGTCGCTCACTGCTGCAGTTCATGGCAGTGCACACGGACAGTGCAATACACGAGAAGATGTTTTCTACCTCGTGTGTGAAAAGTAAGCATTCCAAGGGAGGTTTGTACAGCTGTTCTTAATAATATCTTTATCTTGTGTTGATATCTTTGTCTTGATTTACACGTGTTACTTTGACATCAGATCAAGTACTTGGATGAGATTTCACTCTATACAGGCGTCATTTTATATTGCATTAGATTTAGTAATATACAGCTATCTTTGCTGCACTGTGAATGGTAGCTATATTTTAAATGCATAATATGCTGAAGCTGATAGGATTGTATCTATCATTCAGAGGATAATTCTAGTCTTAAACTTCATAAATGCTCTTAGATTCTTCATGGTAATGTTTCACTGTTAAATTGCACATTTAGAACCAGATGGCTCAGAAAATTTGTAAGATGATACCAAATCTCTCACCTCTCAGTCATTGTTGGGTTGAATCCAGCCCTGGTTCAGAGTAACCAAAAGTTGCTACCATCTGACAGCTGTTTTGCGCCTTAGATGTTTCCAAGTGGACAGGCATCCACAACAGGAAAAAAAAATTAAAATCACCTGCACAAATAGAGTGTTGCAGTGGAGGAGATCCCATGGACGTTGAAAACAGAGCAACTTCTCTGATTGCTGGATATGTGTGTTGCAAAATAGAGTCTACACCTTTTTCTAGAGATGCCTAAAATGTCTAAATTCTGCTGCACCTCTTCAGTGCATCAGTGCCTGCCAATAAGCTGGTATAGCTTCTTTCATGAGTTATAAATTCACCTAAATGCATGTAAGATGAAATGCTATGTTTTCCCTCCCTTTGAAATAAAGCTCTGATCTTTACAGCTTACAAGCTAGCTCCCTGATGAACAAACAGTTCATTACAGAAGCTGTAAAATGGCAACAGCGTAGAAAAATATTTATAATGATAGAGAGATGCCAGGAATAAAGAAGCAAGATGATCTCCTTGGTTTTTTAATCATTATTTCTTAGCATAGCGTGACTGGTACAAAAGGGAAAGAATAGTTCCCATTCTGCAGATAGGGCCAGAGGGAACAATCTATCTGTAGGAGTTAGATGTATATTTACAAGAAGGATGCATGGTATGAGATCTAAAATGATGATTCTGACTACTTATCATTAATGCCAGGGGGAAACTTGATGGAGTGATTCATCTGGTAGCCTGAAACATAGGAGGCCTGTGTCCTTTTACTGCTTTTGCCCAGAGAGTCTTTTTGTGTGTCTTTGAACTAGTCCCTGTGCTTTAGTTTCCTTAATGTAGAGGAGGGAGGATATCACTAAAAGCAGCAGCAAATGTTAAGTTTGTTCAGGTCTGTGTGCAAGTGCCTTGCAGTGACGGCCCCAGTAGGAGCTCCAGTTCAACAGACAGTGCTCCCTTAGAGCTCTTAGGAAAGAAAAGATTAGCAAGCCTGGCTGTGTTTGCTTTGCATTAGTATTTTTATTTCTTTTCTCTCTCACACATCCGTGTTGATCCTGTACAGCGTGGCAATGGTATTCCCAACCTGCAGGCGCAACCAGCTGTGACTGCTGTATACTGCACTTCCCAGTTTGGCCAGAAATGTCCCTGCCTGAGCTGGGGCTGTCAGTCTCCTCTAGGGAAGAGAAGCCAGGAGCAGGGACATGTCCCTTGGTGTCTGCTGTTGCCTCTCTGCCATCTGGAGCCAGGGGCAAACAGCTGCCTGGTGTAGCCAGCAGACATGGTGCCACTGCTGAGGTGAGGATGGGTGTGGGCAACAGCAGCCTGATCTGCAGGTACAACACGGTGTCCCCTCTCAGAGGGAAAGTGTGACTTTTGTACTGGGCACTACCAATGGAGTGAGTATCAAGTGGTAAATGGGGCACAACGGAAAAATTGCACTCTTCCCAGCCATTCGAGAATAATTATATAGCGATTAATTGAGGAAAATGGCATCTGATGCTGTCAGTGTTCTGAAGTGTCACATATTAGACCCCAAAAAGTAAATGAGACACATATTCATTTTAATTAAAATGTTATCAAGAGGTGCTGCTGACCAAGAAGCCCATTAACAATAATCTGCTTTAGTAACAAGTGAGTGAGTCAATTTATTGAACTGCACTAAAAAGCAAACCTGGTAACAACTGCCCACTGAGCAAGTATTTGATCTTTCAGCTTTCTCTGATTAGCAGAGGGAGGCGTTCCCCAAATATTGCAGACTTTTGTCTTCTTCCTCACTACCTCGTTGTAACTTGTAGAAACTGTCTCCATGGTGTAATCAGCATTTGCTCATCAAACTTAAAAGGGAGCTTTGCTAGCAGATCCAACTTGAAAGAAAACATTTATAGAGAGATCAGTTGCCAGGTACCATTATTTTCTTTTGTGCCTCAGCTGTTAAAATCTTTGTACAGGATGGACTGTTTTCCTTGGAGATCTGGCTATTTTACACACAGAGGCTAGTGCTCAAGATTTGAGGGCTGCAATAGAGTTTGCTTGCAATGAAAAATGACATGGTTGCACAAATTTACCCTTTAAAGTTAAATTCCTTAAGTTCACCCTTTTGGATTGATTACTGTGTGCTAAGGAGCATTAAACTGGCCAGAGATTTCCTGAGGAGTATTCTGCCTTTATAGGTAGTCTCAATATGGGCATAAAGCTGGCAATCATGACCTAGTTACTGTTTGTACCAGTGTCACTGGGAGGTTTGATGCCCTACTCTTTGCTACCCTGTCAGCACCAGAAAGTGAAATAGCCCTGCTGCAGCCCTAACCTCTGCCTGAGCCAGTCTGGGGAGCCACACCTGGTTGCTCCCTGTCACCTCTCTTTGCTGTGCTTGTACCACGGTGCCAATGGTCATTTAGCCCAAGAAAATTTGCAAAATCCCTTCTCACCTTCCTTTTGCTATTGGTTGGTGGAAAAGGCCAAACCCTTTGCTATGTGGGCAATAGGCATGGAAGTGCCCCTTCATTCCAGAAACAGACATTATTTCAGAATGAATTCAAATAGTATCACACAAATAAAACAAAGTGGACTTATTCCTATGCGTCCAAATAACAGTACCAATGGCAGCAGGTTAGTTCTCTTTCCAGAGGAAGGAGTGCAAAGCTTTGGATTCTTCCTGAATCTATCAGCAAGCAAGATGCATCAGTTTTCTTGGATGCGGGACAGCATAGCAAGTCCAGAAGCCCTCCAGATGTCTTTCTAAAAGCTCTGTTTTAATGGTTGGGATCCAAGAAGGAATTTTCATAGTGATTCTGCCAACTCCTGTCTGACAGAAGGTTTTAGGTGGGAAAATGAATCCTGTCAAAAAGGCACTGATGCCTTTTAAGTCCTACTGTGGACAATAGACACATCTGTCACTTACTGTTCAGGGGGCTTGCCATGTTGAGCAAAACTGAAAGTCAATGAGATTTAGTGTTCTTCACTCATTTTGAAAACAATATCCAGCAGCTACTGGTCCAGAAGTTCATCCATGAGTGTATTTAGGGTAGAAAGAACAGCAGCTGTTACTGAAAGGGAAAAGATCAATGCTAAAATTGATTTTAAGGTTTCTTGATTTTCCACGTTAAGTTGGTCAACATTTTATTTAGAAATCTAGACATTTATAAAGATAAACTTCATTGTCTGTATATCATCTGCTCTGCAAATAGAATCTGAATGATTCTTCCTGCCATTTTATTGTGAAACGTTTTGGAAGACTTGGCAGGAAATAAAGAAGTAAAACACTAAAGGAATAGCTACACAGAACTTTAAAATATCTTTTAAAAAATGAACTTCAGCACAAAATTTTATCTTTTGACAATTTGAAAGTAACTCTATTGGTACTAGAACATTTGCAATTATTTCCAGTAGAGGTATTGCAGTGAGTAGATAGTTGAACTCTCAAAAGAATTAATATAATGTAATCCCATTATGTCTGATCTGCAGTCCATCAACAGGGAAGATTCTTGGCTGTGCAAGACTATTTTCCTAGCTAAGTGTAAACATATCTTCAAATGTTAAATATTACGATAAAATAGCATCTAGAAATCTATGTTACTTTCTCCACCCACTTTCTTATTTTGTGAGACACTAGTGACTTTTCACTTGTATGCACTGAGGTCTTTTGAAGGTACTTTAAAAAATGATGTTATGTTTTAGTGGTTTGTACACTGATGTGTTTAATTTTCTTTTGGAATTTGTGTTTCTTGGTGTCGCTTTCCATGGATATCCCAATCCAAGTCTGGTGGCCAGTTCATTTTCTACAAACATGCATTTTATTTTTAAGACCAACAGGTGGTTTCTCACAGAGGGTGCTGGAAGGGCAGCAGCTCAGCTGACTGTCAGCCCTTCTTCAGGTTATGGGGATGGGGAACCACCCCAGAGCTAAACCCCTTTAGCTTCACCAGAACAAGCAATAGATGTGAGCACCCAGCAGTCCCGTCACAGGCTGATCTCTGGTGCAGCAATGCCTCTTTACCCACCATACCTGGTGCTAAGTAGAAGAGTGAGATAATTTGACTTTCAATCTGTGGTCCCAGTGGTCACTCCTGGCAGAGGGCAGGAGTTGGTCTGAACATGTTGCAGATGGTGTTTTCCTCCTACCTTCAAGAAAGGATTGCCTGCTTAAGCCTGCCCGGTTATCATTTTGAAATGATACGTGGAAGGAGAGCTCACTGACGATCCAGACCATTTATTTAATTCTTCTGAATTTTTATGTGATGACTCAGCTAGCATTTAGCAAAAACTCATAGGAATTAATTAGGCCTGCTGCTGATAAACTATGTCTGGCAACAAGTTATGTAAACCCTGCAAAATGTACTGGGCATGGGAGAAGGTACAGCCTATGATAGATTTAGCAACTGGGGGCTAGATTTTTAAATGTTAGTCATTACTTAGTATTGCAAGAGTAGGGAACTTGGGTGGCTCTGCCAGTCATTCAGGATGTAAGTGCTATTGATGGTAAACACACAATTAGACTTCAAGGTCCAGGCAAGAGTTCTGCCTTTAGGTGATCTTCTATTCATTTCTATTTGTAGCATAGTATGATTTTAATAACATGAATCAGTGTGTTTGGACTTTACATGATTTTTTTTTCCCAAAAACATAAAATAATGATTAGCCATCCTAATTATATAGCAATGCCATAATCAAATGTTGTTTTCTGCTGAGAATCTTTTTAAGAGGAATGAACCTCTGGATTTTATTTATTTTTTTTTTTTTTTATGGATGAGAGAGCAAACTTCAGAGGATAAATGGCCTTCAAAATTGTCTTATCTCAGTGAAGTCTTTACGCGTGTGTGGAGGAGGAGATGAGAACATTGACAATGAGGACTAACAATAATCAGACACTGGTTTACTGGAAGGACTTTGAGGATGATCACTCTTGTCCCTGCCACCAGGTGCAGCCTTGCTGTGCTAGCAATGCAATTCTCCATCTCAGTCCTGAGCGCTGATTACAGTAATGTGGCTCTGGTCATGCACCTGTTTGTGTAACTCATAGAGGTGAACAGGCATGGAAAAATATAGAAATATTCCCTTAATACCTTTTTTTTTTTTTCTTTTTAATGCATGAAAAATCTAGGGTCTCAGGAAATAGTGGTAATCTGTACGCGTTCATTGGAGCCAGGTATAGCTTTCTAGATCCTCTCTGGGGAACCAGACGCCCACTAAACTGTACTGAATAAAAACATCCAATACACATTGACTGCTTTTATTACAGCAAGCTCCTATATTACCAAGAAAACAACACCCAAAATGATAGTAAATGTAAATTTGTCAACATTCTCCATCATTCATACAATCTGTGGCAAGAAAATATGGATTGTAACCATGACAAACTGAAAACAACATTACCAAAATAACTGGAATTTACTCGTTACCTGCAAGAGTGCAGCTGTTACAGTCTACTATGATGAGTGTAGCTGAGGGGTGTAGACATGTTTTGAATGCACAAATCAGCTTCAAAATTGGGCATCTTGCAAACATATATCTGTAAACTGCTTCTCTTTGTCTTGGTTTCTGTAGCAATGTTAAAATATTTAGTTAGAGTCAAGCCAAATATTATTGTCTCTTTACTGCTAGCCCTCTTCACAAATATCTCATTTTCTCCATACTTGTGGGGGTTTTTTGTGGCTTCTTCACCCTCCTTGTCTTGGGGCTAGTGGAAAATGATATACCACTTGGTCATAACGCTGTCATCTTTTAATGTGCATTCACAGCCTGGGTTGTTGGCTACTGAGTCCACAAATGGGCCAGTAGACTTTTTTTCCTCTGTTGCTTCAAATCAAAGCTTATTTACAATCACGAGCAAGTATGTATGCTGACCACCTGTGATCCTTTGGCAGACATCTGGTGTGAATAAATGCTCCCAGCCTAGTGCCAGCCTTCAGTTTCCCATTTGTGCCTGTCTGCTGTACTTTTGAAGATGGAAGTAGGAATAGCTTCACAGCCCTTCTCCTAAAGCAACTTCTCTCATTGCGTCAAACTACTGTGGAAGAGTCACTTTAGTTTCTGTTATAAATGTGACAAACTTTAACTTTCCAAATTTTGTGTGCTCTGACTGACTGAAGCGTTCCTTTTCTGGAAGATCTTCTGGCTTAGCCTGTCCCTTTCAGAAGAACTGATTTATTTTGGAAAAAGTACATTTTATGAAAAAACAAAATAGATTATTAACTGGACAAGACAACAGATGGGTAAATACTAATTTCTACCTACTTTTAGGAACAATCATGAAACTTAACAGTGAAACAGCATGGAAGTTAAACCATGATCTGAAGGTCCAGTAAAAAATGAATAAATCTTATCTGTGCAGCAGAAACATTTTCTAATGTTTCTGAAACATGATGTATGAAAAAAAATGTGTATGTAACTTTTCTCCTATAACAGAATGTATTATATTTAGTTGATAGAGCAATTAGCACAATTTAACTAATTTTCTCTTTTAAGAGTCAAAGTTCCTTTGACTATGCTCTTTAATAAATAGTTTTTTGTTGAATTTGACATTATCTGTCAGCAAGGTTAAATAAGAGAAACACTACCTACTGGTAATACAATGGAAAGCTTTAATCTAAAATCAATATTGTTTTAAAGACAATTTGCTCTAATTAGATTGAAATGATAACATGACTGATCTCTCAAGAAGTAAATTAGCTTTCTGTATATATGCAGAAGTTTAGTAAATGTCTCATTAAAAATGGGAACTCACCTCAGATCAGGCAATTTGAATTGAAAAACCTCAGTTTGCTCCTAGCTGACCTGGTGATATCAGTAGCAGAGTTTCTCATTTGCAAAGAATCAGATTCTTCCCTGGTCTATTGTCCATTTATTTATTTATTTGAGTGATTTAGATTTAAATATAATCTGGTACCAAGGAAAAAGAATATATCAGCGCAGTAAAGTTACTGTCAATGCGTGTTTTGTCCTTAATGCCTGTCTAGGCTAAAGAATAATGGTTTTTTGGTTTATGGTGATTGATAATGATGTGATATAAAATAATAGCGGCATAGTATTGCCTGTAGCTTGTACCAGTCTATCTGAAGGTAGGTATCAGAAGACACTGGTTAAGTGAGGAGGTTGATGGCAGAAGCTTCTTTCTTAGAATATCCAGTTTGAATAAAACCTTTTTTTCAATGGTGGAAATACAGTGACAGGTGAAGACATGATTTGTATGGATAAGTGATAAAGATGAAATAAAATATATGCACTCCGTAGATTTTTCTGGTGCAGTATCACAGTGATTCCCTTAGCTATGAGTTGCTGGAAAAGAAGAAATAGGCAAGCAGCTTCAATACAAGGACATAGAACTCACAAGAATTAATGCTTTTCTGTGGTATTTAGAAAAGCAACTCATTTTCTACAAGCCATTACCTCCTTCACAAGCAGAGAGAGCTGTTGAAAGTCCTGCTCAAAACAGGGATATGATCAGAAAATGTAATTCAAAAGAAGGGCATGGTTTTGTTGTCATTTGTGCCATAGATAACCCAGATTTATTAGCCAAAATCATTGACTTACTTACCAACACTGGATCAATTTTAAAGCTTTCTTGTTTAGGCATAACTACTTGAAGTACTGCAGGGATGTGCTTAACCGTCATCCCAAGCACAGGAGTGCAGAGTATCCACCTTAGCATTTTTATGTTCTAAAGATAATGTTTTCAACTAAATACCTTCTGCTCTGCATGATCAAATATGGAAGGCAACACTGAAAATCGTTAGTTTTATTCAGATCTAAAAGACAGTGCTCATAGTTGGATGCATATATGTATCAAAGATTCAGTCAATGAAAGAAAAAACAACATACAATTGCTCGCAGCATGGGAGAAGGAACATGGCTGAATTTGTTGTCTACAAGTTCTATTTGCATATATGATTGTGTTTTGGTAGCAGATGATTGTTGAACATACCTTAATAATCAGCCCTTGGATACTTCCAAAAATATACTAAAAATCACTCTCATGTTTACGTATGCAACTTGTTGAGTAGATGATAAAGAGGCCAGGACACTGATAAAACAAAGCCTTGACGGAAAAAGCATACAGAGATTTTCTTGAGTTTTTGGTGAACATTATATCTGAACCTAAGTATCTCTTCAATCTCCCTAGGGTTAGAAGCAGAGAATCAATGGAGAATGTGACTCCAAATCTTCTGAGAAATGAGGTGAAAGGGGCAGCAATGAAACTAATTTCAAAATCAAATTGCTAAAGCGTTTAGAGATACTGATAACCTGCTAATACTCCAACAATAAAAAAGAAGATAAGCAGTGCCAGCCCTTCCTGTCTTTTCTTTGTCATCACGTAAATAAAGAAGTGTCCTTACCTCACCAGATATTTAAAATGTTTAGACATTCAGGGACCAACCAAGAAAAGTAGTGCAAGTGACACTCATGGTGGCAAGCAGTCAATTGAGACAAGGCTTTGGCAGGGAAAAAGATTTTGCAAGACACCCACTTTTGATTCTTTAATGCTCCCCAAACATTTTTAGGTTAATAAACATTAACATCGCTCCATGTTAATATTGCTGTGACATTCATCTACTTTCACATTGTCTCAGTAGCATTCATAACAGTCAATCTAAAACACGCAATGAAATTGTGCCACTGAAGATGTCTGTTAACTCTTTCATCCTTCACTGTAGAGCTGTGATCGGTAACGGACTGCCTTCTAAACTGCAGATGGATCAGACCTGGCTCTGCTGGTCAATTTGGACGACCTCAGGGATAACTAATCCTCAGATGAAAGTTAGATCTGTAATACATCTTTCTTTGGTGTGCCACCTTAGGGCTGTCTGCTTTAGGAACATTAAAATAACAGCAGTTGCCAGTAAATCTCAATCTTTGGGTTCAGCTCCAGCTCTTTGGCACACAGTCTTTGTGACCTTGGACATTCACTTAATCTCTCCGTACATTATCCCTTTTTACTCTTTTGTCAGTTTTGATTGTATTGTCTCCAGGGCAAAGGAGCCTGTTGCTTATCACAGTATGAGGGTATCCGGCTACTATTGTTATGCAAAGTTAATTATGAAGTGAAGTTATTAATACTAAATGACTTATATTGGTGGAAATTTAGCATTTAATGACTGTTCCCTGCTTAAAAATGTATTCCCTATCCAGTCATTTTTGTAGCAGTTTAAGGCAAAAGGACATAGAGTTGAAGCTGTAGTTGGGGTTGGGGATGTGGGGGAAGCAATGGCATCTGCTGGGCTTTTTGGCAAGCCACTGAAATTGGTTGGGACTGTGCACTTGAAAGATTGAGCCTAAAAGTTATACCACCTAGCCTAGAATTTAAGCAGTATCTATCTCAGCTATTTACACGAAGGTACACTGTGGTCATAAAATAGTCAAATGGTGCCTCCAGGTTCACCTCTCATCCTGGCAAAGCAGCAGTTCAATGGATCATCACCATCTTTTCAGCCATCAGCGAAAGCTGCTCTCCTCTTCTAGACATCTTTCCCTGAACTTCTGACAAGATTTGACCCTGGTTATATATCTGACTGGCTGCTTTTTATGTTTCTCTGATCCCATTTCCATAGACACTGGAAGAAATCTAAAAATAAAAGTAGGTTTTACAGGTGCAGACTCTAGGATAGTGGTAGGGGGGAGCATCACTCTGTCTGAAGCTTTGGTGGGCGCACTTTTCAGTGGCTGGATTTTCCCCTTATGTCTCTGTTTTTTTCCCTCATTTCCCTATTGTGCAATAGAATATACTGTTTTGCAATTATTGACAAACAAATGGGATAGATTTGAATAAAATGTCAATCTCAATATTTGATGAAGTAAATGTGCAGGCAAGCAACATTTCCTGGGGCTCTAGTGCAGTAAAAAATGTAGGAAATGTTACTTCTCAGACCTAGTGATGTTTGTAGCCTATCACTACTTTATGAGCAGAAGTATGAGAAATGTTAGATAAAAAATTGCCAGCCAGGACTTCCTCTGGCATAGAGATTCACATTGAAAATAATGCACCAACTGAGCTGACCCACTTAAAAGTTTTCTTTTCTTTGATTAATGCAACTAGGAAACCTTAAGTCTTGCTAACTTTCTGCTGCCAGTACCTGCTGTCCTGCCAATGCACTCACACGCATGACTGAGGAAGCAATTGTTTATTTTGCAACTGTAATTCAGCTACATCTCTTTGAAAGTTAGCCACAGTTGTTTCTTGGGGTTTTTTGGTGTAGGTTTGTGGGTTTGTTTAATGTGCTTTCTGCAGTGCAGCCGTATCTCGCTGGCAGTCAGAAGTGTCTGTAAGCTACTTTTTTTTCCTGTTGTTCAAGTATTCATTCTGCATCTGGCGTCTCTGCAACAGGGACTGTCCAATTTGCGAGTGGGCACTGTTCCATCTGAACAGATGGGGAGGAGTGGAGACAGACAAAAGATCATATGGAGTAGTCAGCTAAAAAGTGTGGTGGTGAACCTGATCAAGTGGTGCGGATTTTTCTTTATTAGCTTTTTTTTTTTTTAGAAAATCCTTCACAAATTCCTTTACAGGACAACATTCAACACAATTGACAGTAACTCTGCACCCTGAACAAATGTAGGGTTTGAAAACTGAGCTTCACCTCCTCTCTCAGCCTATGATTTCTTGTTCAGGAGATTAAAACAAAAAAAAAACAAATGGTACATTCTCTATTTGGTTTCCATGCCTGTGTCTGAAGTGTATTCAGGAGAACTCTTTTCAGTGGTCATGACATAAAAGCTTATATAGTGGTATGAAGAACTGATGTCTAACTCTGTAACTCTTCAAAGTGGAGAAAAGCTTCCAAATTTTTAAGCTAGTTACATAGCAGATTAGTTTGGAGTCTAACAGGTAACTTAAAAATCAACCCCTGCCTCTGCTTATGTTATTACAATGTAATCTGGGAATAGGCTTAGAAAAATATTTTATCTGGAGTTGTTTTTTTCCTTTGTGTTACAGTATTTGTTCTGAGCTTTTCCAAAACCCTTTCTGTTTTAAATTGCACAGTGTTAAGTGTCACAGGGTAAAGAAGGTTTAAAAAAAATAACCCAACTTCTATTTCTTGCCTTTTTCATTTCCTTACTTTTCTTTTCAATCCCAGCCAGTTCCATCTCCTCTTTCCTTTGCCCTTCACTAAGCAAGCACAATTTAATCAGAATTATTGAGAGATAGGAAAGCAGAAACTGAGAAACAGGCTGTGCATCTCACAGCCAACATGAGCATATCTGGGGGGACTTGTATATCCTCATGTAGTCCTGTGGGCCACCTGAATTGTTATGTCAAGTAATGTTCTGAGTGGACTGATTAAAATATTTTCCTTCTCTCTTTTTTGTTAAGGGTTTGCCTTCTCTTTCCAGTGCTTTTGGGAGACAAGCTGCCTCTTTGGTAATGGCCTTCAAAAACTCCATTTTGGTAGGCTGTAATGACCTAAATTTGTGTTTGTGCATAGAGTTTACATTTCCAACAAAAACATACTAGAGCCCATTTGACTGCTTTATACAAATTGTACTCCTTATCACTGTATATCATTGATAAATTGAACAGGTTGTGGTTTTATTATTTTTAGCACTGCACAACTTTTATTCAGAAAGGTTGCTGGGAAAAATTACCTGCCTAGGTAGAAGAGAATTTATCCCCATGTGAAATCCTGTCTTACTAAGGATCCTATCTTGCCTCAGTTCTTCCAAAATCTAAGGGTTTTTTTAAGCTCTTCTGCAGGGAAAAATTGAAAATGTAACTTGAATTCACCTTGCAGGCTTAAAAACCTGACCTGCAAGTAAAATCAACCTGAAGCTTTTTAGGAAATCTGACAGAGTGGAACCTATACTCTGTTGAAATCAAATCTGCCATCTACTTCACTGAGAATCAGTCTTCATCTCAGATGTTTAAGCTGAATTTATGACTCCTGAAGGTCATGCATTTGTGTGTGATTTTTGAATGCTTGGAGCTGATATGTCCATAGTTTCTTTAAAAAGTTTCCTTTGTATTTTCAGCCAGCACAAAAAAGATTTTGCCCTCCACAATGGAATGTAAGAAAATATGATAACGGCAGATACTCAGATACTGACCCTTAACTTCTCCATATTTTCTTCATTTTATATGGCTTCTGGGCAGCTGTTGCAAATGGTGGTGGAATACCTTCTCTTTCACAGATACAGAGACTGGAGACTCTTCCTCTTTGGACTGGAAGAAGGCTCTTGGGCTATATAATCTGGTCATTTTGCTGAGCTCCTGAGCCTTACATATTAATTTCTTAAGACAGCTTTGCAATTGCCATTTGTAATTTTGAATGACTGTGTTTTAATATTTGGGACTCCAGTGATTCCATGGCTTTTGAACAGGTAGCATCAAAACTGCTATGCTGGGCACATTAATGGAGATTAGAACCTTGGCATTGTGTAGCATAACAAGCATAACTGATTTCAGATTTGCACTATGTCGTTTGTCTCAGCTGATTCATCTCTCTCCATTGATGGGCATGTAAGCAGTAAACTTCAAGGAAGAAGTTATATGTATCCTGGTGCATTTTTCTTCCTTCTGTACCCTCGCACATTTTTTCTTTCTTTCCGCCTACATATTTTCCAGGTTGCTTCAGATTATAATGATTTCAAGAATCCATTTTGTTTTTATTGAATTGACTAGGGAATGTACAAAAGTTTGGCAGCTGTAATTTAGAGTTTACAGAGTTCCTTGCGTGTATTGCAGTCAACAAGGGTACAAAACAATTTAGTTTTCAACTTGCATGATAAAACATACAGTTCTGTGGTAGTATCTCCAGGCAATTCATAGTACACATCTAGTAACAGTCTCATTTGCTAGAAATATGTGAGCTCTGTTTCTGTTGCTACATAGAGATATGAATAGTTTCACGTATATAACTATATAAATAAAAAATATCCAGAAAGTCACTACAGATTCTAAAATAACTTCTGTGTAGCTTTCATTCCAGAAAGAAGTTTGGCAGAGAAGATCAAAATACTGTTACAACGTTGTAAAGGTTGCTACATAACCCCAAAAGTCCTGCCCACTGAAGAGAGATTTTAATATGTTGTCTTAATACAGATCAAAGAAACAAGGAGGTTTTGTTTCCCACCCATTGAAAACAAGAAATGTCTCCTTCCAGCTCAGCAGTGACAAAGGAATAAGACAAATCCTTCGTGTCTTGGGAATTGCACAGGTACTGTCATTCTGGTGAGCACTAGGCTTGTTCTGTATGGCGGGGAATGTGCTGTGACTACTACTTTGAGTGGCTCAGCAAGCTGCAGCTAGAGTCTGTTGGCTTACAGGAATGAAAGGGAGGACTTATATACCCCTTTCTTGCACTACATTTTTCTGTATCAAAACATGTTTAGGAGAATAGTAACACTGTGCTGCATTTGTACATGATGCATAAAAGGCAGGAATTTATGAACAGTACTTTTGCTTTCAGAGATGCTTTCCGAAGAGCAGTGGATGATTTTGGACAAGAAGCCAGATATTTGCACATGCCTGGTAACTGCTGGGTGGTGGCAGGAAGCAGGGAGGCAGCAGCCAGTAGTTTCTATTCATCCTTGTCTTTAATGCAAAACTACTGCCATCCTGCAGTTCATAGTGATATTGGATAGATGTTCAGTAATCAGTTGCAGCCATGGGGAAGAAAGGAAGCTGAATTTGACCTGTTTCCAGACTGAATGTTACAAGCCAAGGTGTCAGGAGGTGTCAGTTGTATCCTAGTTTGGGCTGTTTATTAAGCACCACACACTGTAGAAAGATACTCTGGTTACCAGATGTCTGGTAGAGATTTCAGCAACACACACAGAAGAGCGGCCTTGGTGTGAGCTGGTGAGGTTTCAGCTAGGGTTTTGGATGTGCCTTTGCAGCCTTGGCAGAGGAAGTGAGAAGAAATTTGATGTCCTGGCTCAGGGTATGTCGAAAGCAGCCTCTTTATTTAAGGAAGAGAAATAACTGCAATAAGAAAATTTCAGTTTATGATCCTATTGATGAATGTGAAGGGTATGGTAACTTCCACCACCTGTTTTGGAATAGCAGTGATTTTATTTTACCTGTCAAAAATGGCCTAATGAAAGACTGGAGGCTCTTTGAAGGCATTGAAATTCAGTGATGTAAATGTGCTTGTTTTTTCTTGTCCTCCCTTTATTCAATGGCAAGAGACTACCAGGTCACAGAATGTCAAGGTACAGCATTGTGCAGTTTGCTTATATGCATACTGGCCCTCAGCCCCTTTAAGTTGCTATCAGATGGAAGGGCACTGCACTGGGATCTATGAATATTCTTATATTTATGAGGGAAGATTACACATGGTCATTGGGAAGCAGGAAGAAGAGGAAGATAAAGTAAGAATTTCAGGCAAAAAGGAAGGTGCAAGAGAAGAAAGGGTATCCCAAGAGTACATCTGTTGCAACTGCAGAAAATTAAAGAGGCGCTGGTGGCCTTCACAGAAGATAATCTTTTAGAATATGGTCAGTCAGATGGTGCCTAAATTATTAAATATTTGCAAATACACTGGCATGCTAATACAGCAGGAGACAGTTACTATGATTGTGATTAGGGAAGAATTAACAATATGGAAGTACCTCAGGAATTATCAAAGGAAAGCAAGGTGGTATGTTTAGCAGCTTGTGTGTAGTGCTGGTTATGGTTCAGTAGGTGATTTTGTTGTCTGGTACCCCAAAAGCAGATTGGAGGAGGCATCTTCTGATTATGCTGCAGATTGGGGATGGAGGTCCTTAGGCTTCCCCTACCTCACCCTGGTTTTTAGCACAGTGAGGAGACGATGTCCTCTTCATCCTCTAACCTTTTTGCTAAGTTGTTGGAGGCCCTCAGAGGGCTGAAACCAGGACAACGGGATGGAGGTTGGCAGTGAAACTATACAAAAGAAAGATGCCCTGCACTGGATGAGTTGTTGCCTACATAGTTCCCAGATTTGACCCTTCCTCCAGAAGCTAGGGGCAAAGTATTTACTCACATAAATAGAAACAGGATCTGAACTCTATGCACTTTTAGTGCCTTATATGTGATTTAGTTAACATTCTTTTAATATTTTGGTCCAGCTAATAACAGCAGCTTTAACAACAGAACTTCTAAATTCTAATCTAGTTTTATGTGCAATAAAAAGGAGCTGGAGATTATTTAGTATTACTTATAAATAAAACTCTTATGTTTTGTCTTTTTAATCAGAGTTTGCCATGTAATGGTCATACCTTTGAAAACATACCAGCTCCACAAACAGTAAGTGGTAATCGTAAAAGAACTTTCAGATTCCAATTGTTCCCATTCTCACAATTTATAGCCTGAGAAGGCAATTGCTGTGTAGGTTGAGGAGGAAGCTGAATACCCTTTAAGTCTAGCCAGGTTTCTCCTGTATATTACTTTCTTTTTTTTTTTTTTTTAAGGTACAGCTGTTAGCCAGGGCTTTATTTCCTTGAATGCTACTTTCTAGGTAATGAAAAGACTGGTATAATTTGTCCATTTACAGATGGTAGTGTAAGAAGCGCAAACGCAGATGTAGAGGTTGTCTTTTGTTTGTGAAATATACATGAAGTAGATTGTTTTCCAATTTGAATTAATGTACCCTATTGTCATGATTTAACCCCAGCCAGCAACTAGGACCACTCAGCCATTCACTCCCTCCCCATCCCTCCAACCCACCTCGCCCTCATGGGATAGGGAGAAGAGGAAGAAAAAGAAAAAAGAACTTGTGGGTTGAGATGAAGACGGTTTAATAGAACAGTCTTGGAAGAGATAATAAATAATAATAATAATAATAATAATAATAGTAGTAGTAGTAAAGGAATATACAAACTGAGTGATGTGATAAAATTGCTCGCCACCCTATGATCGATCACCCAGCCCATCCCAAGCAGCGATCGCTCATTCCTGTCCCCTGACCAACCCCTATATATATACTGGGTATGATGTCTATGGTGTGGAATATTCCTTTAGCGAGCTTCTCCTGTCTATGCTCCCTCTCAGCTTCTATGGGAAGCTGAAAAAGTCCTTTACTTAATATAAGGATTACTTAACAACAACTAAACCAATATGTTTTGTCAATATTATTCTCATATTAAATTCAAAACATAGCAGCTACTAGGAAGAAGATTAACTGTATCCCAGCTGAAAAAATGGGACTTCCATTTCCCGCTTACCTACACTGGATTTTCCCTCCTTCAGGATATACAATAGCAACAAAACTGGTGCAGTTAACACTTTCCTGCAAGGCAGCACCCATTCACTAATTCTTGTTTCTCTTTTCAAGGTGTGTTCGTTCTTGCCATTTACTCTTTTGGTTCATACTGCACTATACTGCAGTGTGAGCCATCTTGCACATAAGCTCAGAATAGGAAATAAGGAAAAATATATTGTTTCGTACTGCTATGCATACCAACTTTCATTGTCTTTCTCAGGCACCTGAGATTTCTCATTCTTCATTTTACACTCTTGGTCACTGATTTAAAAAGAAAGGAGAGGTAGTTGCCTCTAAAAGAACAAATTTAAGAGCTTTTTCTTTAAAAATAAATATTTGTTTTCTTTTTAATCAAAACTCATGACAACCCAAATTCTGGTACCCAAACTGGATGGTGTATATGACAATACTTTAATGACATTTTGTGGGGAATTTCATAAATCTAAGAGGCTTTACAAGTATCTTCACTAGCAATTTTGACCCTCAAGTTCTGCCTAAGGAAGGCTTTGCTGTTTCCAACTGGACTCTGTGCCTTACTGGAGAATATCTTCAAGCAGGCAGGTCCTTCCCTTGCTTGCTAGAAAAGTGAGACTGACACAATTGCCTTTAAGCTGAGCTGGCTGCCTTTGCACTGAAACACCAACAGAGCACTCAAAAAGCTGAATTCAGGTCTTCCACGGGAAACAGCAGCTGACAGCATCCCCTTCCAGCCGTGCCCAGTGCTTGCTGTGGCCACGGCAAAGATGTATTGGGAAGCTCACTGGGGCTGAGCCCCAGCACCTGAGGTGGGACCATACCTGTGGGACCCTCCAACAAATGCCCAGCCAGGAGTAAACGCTGTAAGTACCTAAGTAGATTGATAAAGGTTCTCTAGTACCTTGGTCTCCCATCCTTGGCACCATTGCTCCAATGGTGGTGGTTGGGAGGTGTGTGTCCTGCCTTAAAGAATGTTAAAGGAAACAGTGGAAGAGGCAGCAGGTGCCATGAGGAGGCCAGCTTTCCCCCTGAGCCAGAGGGAAGAAATGGGTGCTTGTAGGGGTGGTGAATCAGAGTGCTTCGGTTGGACACCCAATATAGTACTGTTGATATTCAGCCCATCTGCTGCCAGTATAGCATGACATCCCTGCAAAGTTTAATAAATTTGAATATTAATATCATTCTTATTTTCCAACTAATATTTTTCAAATATATGGTGTGCACTTGTCTTCATCCAGGAAGAGCAACATGACAAGTTTGAACTTTTAAAAGCAAGACACTTCGTAGTTATTGGAGAGCAGAAAAAGGTCACAACACTTTGTATGAAACAGAACCATGTAGATTTCCAGGCTCATAATTTGCCTGATTTTCTTAATAATTTCTAAAGAAGCATGGAGAATAAATGGGCCAAATGAGGTAGAAGAGGGATTGCTCTTCTTGTGTGTATGGTATTAGAGGCAATGAGGTAAAAGGAATTATCCATGTAGGTCGACTCTTGCAGCCTTGTTCTGGTTGACACAACATTATAGTTTCGTTTGTTTCTGAAGAACAAACCACACTGGGCCCAATTCACCATTCTGCCCGACTCTCTCTACTCTTTTGGCTAGAAGTTATTTTTTGGTTGCAAATAATAGTCACAGAGAAATGGGAAAATGTATTGGTGTCAGTGTTTTCTTGATCAGTGTAAGGCAAAGGAAAACTCAAGTATTTACTTTTCTGCTGTGGCTGCTATTGTCCTTGGGGACTGCTGAAACTTTAAATCAGAGTCCTAATTGGCACTCGGATAGCCATGAAATACCAGAAGCTTCAAAAGGAGCTTAAGAGAGTAGCTGCTGCCTTTTCCCTGCTCCATCCTGTGCTGTCCACAGCACACACATAACAAGGATTTGGGAGGTAGAGTTATTGGCATTAAATCTTGCTGTGTGACTAGCTCAGACTTTGTAAGAATAGGCACCCCTGAGCAAGGAGCTGACACCAAAGCCATAAACCTAAAGCAAATTACACTGTGCAAGTAAGTGATTGGAAGTGTGACATGATTTGCCCTGACTCATCCGCTGGTGTTTTTGCTGCTCTTCAGGTAAGCCTGCAGTGCTTTTAAGAGTTATGTTGTCATTTACAGCTTTTAAAAATTGAGATACCTTACCAAAAGTTAACCTGTTCACATGCCCATAACCAAAGTAGTCAGGAGTGGGGGAAAAGCAGCTAAAGGGATGAATGCCACTTGTGTGAGACTGAAGGCAGAGAGGGTCCCAGCTTGTCTGGTATAATTACACATCCCTGGTTTGGATTTTGGCAGTTCAGAGCAACTTGGTTGACTAATGGCTGCCCCCACTGACCCTCAATCTCTGGTGGATACTGTAAATATTTTAAACCTGTTGTACTGGGTTGGTTTTTTATACCTGACACCAAAGCCCATTTTTATCAGAAAGCCCACCTCACAGTTGTAGCAATCAGGGTAGTACTCAGGGTAGTAGTGATCCTACAGCATTAAAGGAAAATCTTGCTGATCTGTATGGTGTGGGCCCATAAGCTTTTGAATCCACTTGATTGCCCTGTGCTAGCATGACGAAGCAGGAACAAGCACAGCTGGAGCTGTCAGGCTGTTTTAGTCTAGCTGGGTGCAATCAGCAATCATAATAGCCCATGGAAACCGGGGAAATGTTTTTTTTAAACACCAAACATTGTCTACTCATAATTTTACAGTATCTAGCACAGCTTTGTTTCTCCAAGGAGGACAGCTATCTGGCTGTTGAAAGCTGTTCTTGGTGACCACGCATACGCCATGCTGGAGAGAGAGCACAGCTGGTATACCTGCTTTTCTCTCTCTTCCTTCTGTCAGGGTAAAGTGCAGGAAAGTGGGGAAGGCATGCTTAATCTCTTGCCAAGGCAATGAAAGCTGTTCAAATTTTGCTAGAAACAGGCGAAGCTTTACTTCCAGTAGAAAGCAAATGCTCCTTGAGCAGAGATGGGGTTCTTCTACTGCACTTAACAAGGCAGGTCATTCTATGCCTGGTCACTTCAAGCAAGTTTTATGGGATTTTAAAGAATCTCCAGAGAAGTAAAACCCAAAGATAGCCCAGAGCCTGATGCCCTACCACCACAGCCACCTCAGGCTAGCATATGGCAGCTAGATATACAGGGAGGACATAAGAGAAACATTCCTTGTTTTGTTCTTTTTCAGTTGATCCAACCTAAGTTGGCTGTGAATTTTGAATGGTGCCACAGACCCCTATTTCTTGCCCTGAAGAGTTTTGTTTCAGTGGTTAGAAATGGGAAGCAGCCGCACCACGTCCTGAACAGCCTTTGCTCTGAAACTCCAACTCCAGCAATCCCAAGAAGGGCTATTTAGAGCAGGGAAGACACATCATTTTAAGCGGAAGCATGAAATTTGGTAAGAGAAATAAAAAATTTATAAGGAAAAGCTGATACCATTTGTACATCATTGAGACTGGGATGAACCTCCGCTGTTTGGAGTTGGTTGTTTGTTTGGGTCTTTGCGATGTTTTCTTACAGTTGTATATGTAGCTATGTTTCCATTTAGAAAGGCTGATTGTCAAGAGTTATGCCATGGAAAAGGGATTTATAGAGGGAGTATGGGATTTTGTTATGGAAGAGCAGAAAGTGCAGCTTTATAAGATCATCCCCTTCCTGTGTGGGAGTGGTCATTTAGGGACTCACAGGGTCCGTACCCCTCAGAAAGCCATCGCTCTGCAGGGCTGAGACTGGTGCTGAGAAATCCCTGTGGTCGTGCTCCCATGCCACCACTGTCATGATCTGCAAGTTCACCAGCTTTCTCTCCAAACTCTTCCCTCATCCCCGTGTGTGTGTATGTGTGCAGGCATATGCAGAAATAATATCAGCAAAGATAAAATAATTAAACATAGCAATAGTGAAAAATAGTGGCATAGAGAACTACTTGCCAACCCTGACGTAGTCCTTTGTGAATTCCCAAGTATCCGTGAAAATATGGGACTAGCAAAAGTAGCATTAGCTTGTTCTCTGAAAAGGGACTTAAAGTGGGTTCTGATTTTGGGGTGTTTTTTGGTTTTTTTTGCACTTGACTAATTGTGTGTGCTGTATTTTCAGCCTGCATCAAATGAGATGGTTGTTCCTTTACTTTTGAGCTCGGGAAGTTCAGCCTAAAGTTGGAGTTAGGCTCAGTTTTCCTGAGTCGTCACTGGTAAGATCATTTTGGCTGGCAAAGGGTAGTGACACCTGGGCAACCATACTGACATCCAGGGTTTGACCATGTTTTTCAGGCTGGAACCTGGCAAGCAATTCAGATGGCAATGTGGTGTGATGTGGACAGAAGAGGGTCTATCTATCCTTCCATCTGTCTGTCTCTTTTGACACTGGGACTTCACGGAAAGTAACATGCCTTTTTAGTTTTATAAGGGGAAAGCACCCATTTCACATAGTCATTTCCTGAATGAGAGCTGCATTTTGATTCATTATTAGAGGAACACTTTGATAGGTCTAACTAGCGTTGTGTTTTAGGGAAGGGGTGAGTTAAAACATTATGCCTTAATTTATTTGTTGGGGTTTTTTTAATTATTTATTTATTGTATATCTACATATGTATCCATACATAATGCAGGAGTAACTTAGTTTTACTTCCAACTGTTTTTTTACTGGAAACTTAGAAGTCATACTGCACAGCTGGAATGAAGAGTAACTTTCAATTATTCATTGCCTTGATTCCATTAAGAAAAATACATACCTTCTCTTATAATAGTATAGTACCTTTAAAAGAAGTAGTAATATGACAAATATTATTATGCCACACAAAAGAAGCAACATTTTATAACACTGCAGTCACAAAATATCTGTATTATGTTAAAAAAAGTTTTACACTCATGAATGCATTAATTTACTAGAAACTTTGTTAAACACTTCGTGTTTGTTGGCACAGGCTGTTGTCTGCTGCTTTGTTAGAAGATATCCATTGCAGTAACTTTAACGTTTTGATGTTGCCCTTATTTTAATCCCGCAAATGTTGTTGACAAGGTTCTTTACCTTGAATCAAGGTTATTATTAAAAAAATCCCACAATTCTTCCAATAAGAATGAGATAGTAAGCTATCTTGGTAGGCTAACTCAGGTAACTTTTCAGGTATGCTTATTTAAACAAGAGATGCATGAGAAATGTGAAAAATGCTAGCACTTATCGGAAATGCAAATGTGGCATTTGTTCAGCTTAATATGAATGCCTCTGCACCAGGCAACAACACCAGAAGTGCCAATTAGGATGCAGTCATAGTTCCAAAAATTCACCCTTTCTTTTCAGCTAATATGACATTTATGTGTTGGGTCTTTTTCTTGCAAAGAGTGGCTGTGCTTCAACCTACCTGCACAGAATTGCCAGTCTTGCTTGAATTTTATTTTAACTAAAAACCTGTTATTGTGCCAGGCATCAATACAGGACTGTTATGCCTGTAATGTTTTTATTATGGCTAGAATTTAAAAAGCTGTGCCATATAGGTCAATCAGTGTTACGAATGACAGCAGTTGTTATCTGCTAGTGAGGACAGCAGTATAATAATAATGTTTATTGCACATCATTTTTCAATGATTTTATGCTATCATTTAGGAGATGAATGAAATGGCTCTCTAGCAGACATGAATGTAAATAAATTAAACATTAAGAACCAGTGAGTTCTAATCATCTTTCTTTAAGATTGCACTAAATGGTTGCAATCAGTGAAATAGATGAGAGATTGCATTAAATTGCTCTTCCAGATACTATATCATGCCAGCTCAAACAAGGTTCACATGCATTACAAAACAGCTCAGGTTGAAGGAGCAGCTGGAATACCTCATAGGCACGCATTAGCTAAGAGTAATGCACTGGTCTTGTACCGCTGCTTACAGTCTTTTATATTAACATACATGGAGTGACAAAGAGAAACCCAAACAAATAAACAAGGGAAATCCTGTACTGTTTTGTTCCAGGGCTTTACTCTTATTATAGATATACATTAATATATGCCATGGTTTAGGGAATTATGCAGAAACATAGCATTGGTTGCACT
The DNA here is from genome assembly GCA_002844005.1 of Limosa lapponica baueri. Classification (NCBI taxonomy): domain Eukaryota; kingdom Metazoa; phylum Chordata; class Aves; order Charadriiformes; family Scolopacidae; genus Limosa; species Limosa lapponica. Next base: position 443,827 of record KZ505990.1, read on the forward strand.
ATTTTCTCAGCTCATTCATTTAGCCTCTGATGGTTTTTTAGGACATTATTGGAAATTCACAGGGCGAAAAGATGACAGGTTAGAGAATGAAGGGAGGTTTGTTACTGCTATGAGGAGAGAATACAGGCGCTGTGATATGGGTAGCAGATAGGCAATATCTGAGAAGCTGTCAACAGGACACATTAAGGCTGGGCTTTCGGAGCTGACCTCTTATTCTGCCAGCACAAATCCACAAATTAAATTGTGTGAGCAGTTAGGTCACGGAGAGGAAGAGACTTCTGTATCTGTCTGACCTAAGGTACACACATGAAAGTGAACCTGAAATAGGGAGGGCCTTAGGGTCAGCAAAGACAGATTGGAAATCTGTCTCTTCAAGTCTTTAAATCACAGACTGGTGAGGACAATTAAAATTGTAATTGTTCGGGTCCTCTGCTGCCAACGGTAGGAGCAGTGTCCCTTTTCATTTAAAGGTAATACAGCCCCAAGTTATTTCATTACTGATGGTGTACTAGTCCCTTGGCGGCGTGGCACTACCTTGGTGGGATGTTCCAGCACCCCTCCAGCAGCTGCTCCACGACTGACTGAAGCACCAGCCCTTAGCACAAGACTGTGCTGGGAGGAAAGGGAGAGTATGACATTGCCAGTTTCCAGGTTCAAGTCCTATTGGACAGTTGTCCTATTAAGAATTAAAAAATTTCATATTTCTGGTTTTCCTTCCCTGCCTCCCCAAGCAGCTGCTGTTGACCGAATATTATTCATCTTTCTTCTTTTGGTGCAGGAATTTTCCCCAGCTCACTGCACATCGTGTGTTTCAGGAGGATTTTCCTGGACTGCAGAGAGGAGGGCAGGAGTTAGCAGCGTACAAATCACCCAAGGTCTGGCATTCACCTCTTCCCCAAAACATGCCTTGAACTCACTCTCATGCTCTGCTGCTGCCTCTGAGGGTTGTTGGCTGCACCCTGGACAGAAACACTCCTTTTGGGAAGGTTAAAATCTGGCATTTCGGTTTGTCTGTTTTTTGACGTCTTCACCTTGATCCAGTAGTTTTTGACCAAATTCTGATTCCAGTCAACCTGGCACTTTGGTATCTGAAGATATGATTTGAGGATTCTTCAAGTTTAGTAAAATGTGTTAATATTCCTGTATTGTTTGTCTTGGTGTTTATTCAGAACATTGTGGGTTTACCCTTTAATGAGAAAGGAAAAGAAGTCTGGGGACAAAGGGAACGTTTCTTGAGATATAAATGTGTGAGAACGCTAGAGACCACCTAAAACCTGGCTGACACCCACCCCACCCCCCTAAAAAAAATATTTTGCCTTTTTTCATCATTGTGGTCTTTGTTTTCAATGCTTTTACACTTTTCCCTGTTACCCATCTCACTAACATTCATTTTGGTCTTGTGAGCTTGTTTTGCTTCAAATCTGTGGCAAACGTCAGTGCTGACTGGAGCACTGGGGGCTCTCGCATGGCAGGAGGACCTGCGCTGGGCTCCACGTTCATTGCTGTTTCTGGTACAGAGCTACAGAAACCAGAGGTAGAAGAGAGATGTGCTCAGCCCACTGTATGGTACAGCCTGGTTTATGGTAATGAAACTGGACTTTCATTTTTACTATTCGATATCTCTTCCAACAGGAAAACCAAAGATATTGCTGAAACATTCCTTGAACGTGCTAAGCTGACGTGCTATTTATTACTTAACTGAAATAATGAATTTGTGTTGAATACTTAGATGTAGTATCTCTTCACCCCAGTAAGAGAAAACAGTGGATGAAAGAAAAAGCTCCATCCTTAGTTTTTATCCAGTCTTTTCAGTGACTACTTATATTGAAAAGCATTTCTTTGTTGCTTTGGTTTGGTTGTTTCTGCTATTTTTGTTGTACTGCACATTCATTCAGTAGCTTTTACTCAGGAGTAGACAGAAACCAGCCAGGTCATATCCTACAAAAATATCAGAAACAAACACTTGAGTCAACATCTGGGTATGTATCTCCTAATTGCATGCTCTTCATGGTCCAATATCCTTTTCAAAGACTGACATCAAAATCTTTCTTTGAACGCCTTAAAATTCAATAAAAAAGATCTGCAATATGATAGCTCATTCAAGCCACAGTGGGAGACAAAAGGAATGATTCTGGATTATTTTGCAGTATTACTCATCCTTATGAGTGAGTGAGCCAAAGTTTATGGCAAGGAGCAGCAAGGTTAACAGAGGACTTCACCAAGTGTTTCAGAACAAATACTGACTCACTCCACAAAGAGGGAAAACTTAATCCTTA
>KZ505990.1:449023-517300 GCA_002844005.1 Limosa lapponica baueri
TGGGAGCCCCTAAGTTCTCCCCATGGCTCCCAACTTTATTTGTGATGACCACAAACCTCCTTATCACTGAGTGTTTGCAGTGTCTGGTGCTTTTAAAATCCTGAAATACTCCCACTAAAAGTGCTTTTCTGAACCCAGAATTTTCTCACTAGATTCAGAGAGTCTTCAGGCTACAGAGGACTTCCTTTCATGAATGTTCTGGCCCAGGTGATGTCTGAGCAGTGGAAGAAGTTGGTGGACAATGTTGCAAGGAGACATCATCTGTATTTGGTAAGCAACACCTGAACCTGTCGCCTACTGAGCGAAACAACATTTTGCCTGTCGCTTTCATATATGAGGTGACATTTTCAGTGCTGCAGAAAGCTTCTGACTCCAGTCTCTAAAATGGAAAGTTTTAAGACCCTGCAATTCTCACCGAGGTAAATGGAAGGTGTGAGAGACCTGTACTTTAAACTATAAGAATTCTGGTACCCAGGGAGTATGGAAACTTCTGTTACCTTTCCACTAATGCTAGCTATTACACTTGGGTGAACTGCTGTCCTTTAGTTTATTTAATTATTTAATCTTTTAATTTATGGGCAAAAATATATGTTAGTCCTAAGCATGAGAGTTGGCAACATAACCGGTACCACTTGACTTATATAGATGACTGCTATCTGCTGAAGGGAGACAGCACAAATAATCATAACACCTTTTACATTTTTTTTTCTCCAGAATTTAGCTGCAGAAGTTAGAGAATAACTCCTAGCAGGTATAGCCAGCACTGTTCAAGTGTGATTTTGTCCCTGTTTCTTAAGTACTTTCTCATATTCCACTGAGTTTCGGAGCTTTATCACTTCAATCACTGATCAGATAAATGAGATCAAGACTATAACAATAGTGTGATGTGTAGAGGAATTCCAAGATGATTCTGTTTGAACTGTTAGCAAATATTTGAGATAATGGCTGTAGTCCAGAGCAGGAGGACGCAACACTGGCTTGATGGATGTGGCAACTGAGACTGAGATTCAGACTCCATGGTTGTTAAAGTTCTTAACAGAGCCTCTAAAAGAAGTAAGAATCACCATTTCTCAGTGTAACTAAGAACAGCTTGTCTTTCTGCATTTCCACGTCACTTACTTTGGAAGTCTTACGTTTTTGTTGTTACAGTTTGTCATTGTTTGAGTGGTTTGTAAATCCCATCTGGGTCAATTTTGACGCCAGATACCCATGTTCCCATAGTTGGCAATTGTGGTGAAGATGGTGCCTGTGATCTGCTAAGGGAGCTTTTCAGCCAAACCTTGCTCAGATGGAGAAGTGCACTGAAAATTATGAAAAGCACCCCGGCAAGATAAGACAGTCCATCTTTCATTTACCTATGTAACACAGAGGAAGAGGGCAGAAGGAATCAAGGATATTGCCTGTTTCTTGTCTTCCTGTAGAAGAAGTGATTTTGCTAAGTGAAACTGTGGTTAGACTACAACAGAAGAGTAGATATTGCTTGAAACTACGTACAGCTTTTGCTGACTGATATTATAAGAGCTTTATGATACACATCCAGCTACTTGAGGCTGTACCTAGAGAGTGAAAAGGAAAATATGTAAATAGCGATATACAAGTCTTTCCCCTTTCCAAAACAGGTAGAGGGCAGTAAAATGGGATGTGGTGATGATAACCTGTTGCTAAAGAATTTGAAGTATGTGCTTTGCTTTGGCAGGAGGGAGGCACTTAGTGTGGTAATGGAAGTAGGTCCACATCTGGCTAGAAAGAGAGACTAGCAATGCATCTATATAATGCATCAAAATGATGATGGGGACAAGGCAGCATCACAGCTTGTGACTTCACAGTGCAAAACCTTTGCTAACAAATCAGGATAACGCCCCCCAAAGGGAATGGCCTCCTCTCCAGCAGTGCCAGCTCAACTGCTTGCATGTGACAGCCTTGTGATTTGAGGCAAAAGACCCCACAACTTTCTCTTCCTCTTCACTTTCTAGGTTAATTTTTCAACCAATTAACCCCCAGGCTGGTTTGCTGTGTGGTGCAGAAACAGCTGTGCTGATAATGCTGAAATGTGCGTGTGTGATTAGATTGGGAGGTGGCCAGGAGAGCTGCGACTGTTTCAGGGTGTTGGCACCAGTCATCCTCCCTTGTGCACTCCCAGCTGGCCTGAGGTCCACAAAAGCAAAACGTCATCAGCTTTTGTGCATGTGTATTGCTTATGTTGTTCTAGGCTTCCACTTGACTGCAGTTTTTTAATTGCTGTAGCTCTGTCTGATAGGGGTATGAGCTTTTTGTCTCCCAAAGTTGTAACTCTGAGCACAGGTACAACTCGATCAGCACCACAGTACCTTCTGCCAGTATAGTTTACTTCTCTATGGGAACTAAAACCAAAATAACTTGTGCTGATAAAAGCATTTTCTGTGGGTGAATCTGTGTTCATACCCAGTTTTGACCCTCAAGTATTAAGACCACACACCTGTCAGGGCTTTATCCTTTTATCCCCAAATGACTGTAAGATTGCCTCACGCTGCTGGGAAACGGCATTAACTATTTATGGTGAAAAGACCAGTGACACAAGGGGTGGGTGATATCTGCTGGGGATGCTGTTTTCAGGGTGAGCCTAGTGCTAAGGCTGAGACCCAGGTCAGCTATGACCAGTAGAAAAGATGTAATATTGATGCCATGCTCTGAGGTGACCAGTCCAGGCATGTTAGAAGTGCAACAGTTATAAATACAACTGAGATAGATGCCCTGGGGGATGGTGTTAGCTCAAGGACCACTGCCATTTTTCACAATTCATCACAGAACCCCAGGAACCCTTATTTTCCATAGTTTCTATCAAATGTCCTATAGGTGGTGTCTGCACCACCACTGGTTTGCAGTTCACAGCCTGGAGATACTGCTGGCTTTGTACTGTGCTTGCAGATATGAAAGTCATCATGCTTATGACTGTCCTGAAATGTCTTTAAGATCCAGAGACCTTCACTTTTCATCTCACCAAAGGAAAATGAGAGACCTCAGAGGCTGCATGGTTAACCTGGAAAAGATTAATGTCTCACACTGTTTTCAGAGTAGCAAAAATAAAAGCTAAAACCAGTGAAGGATATTCAGGGTGGAAAAACAGCAGGGACTGGGTTATATGAGGGTACCAAAGCAATGTTCCTCCTAGCTTTGGCAAGTTACTACTGTAAGTACCTCAAAACCATCATTGTGATGTCATCAAAAGCCACTAAATATCCCCATCATCTTTTAAATATTTGAGTCTGTCACATTAAATTCAGTGACTTCAGGACAATTTACTGATTGAAATTAAATAAAATACAGAGTTCTGTTTCAGGTGTCTCTTGCTTCTGAAATTTATTTGTCTTAAAAAAAGATGGAGAGAGAGAAAGAAAGAGACACTTTCCACTGTTTATGGAATGAAGATCCTTGCAAATAATTACTTTGTTGACTAATTGCACATTTTCCATGGGGTTATTGTTGAGAGACAGTAGGTTTTGGTACCAAATATTTTAAATGCAAGGAATGTGAAATGTATTACTAACCCTCGGGCTTTGCTATTTTATTGCATCAAAACTGGGAAATGATGTTGGATGAGTGATGGAAAATACATTTTGAAGACAAGTAATAGTGCTAGTAAAGGAACTGAAGCTTTAAGCTGTTAAAGATCTTTCTCTCTACTGCTTGCTAAAGAATAAAAGGTGGGAATTGGAAGCTCCACAAGTCATCAGCTGGAATTATCTTCCTGGAGTTCCAGGAGAAAATAGAAGCCTGTGGGCAAGACAACTTCTAACAGGACTGAACAGTAAAAGCTAACTGAACAGGATATTTTCCTTGCTGGTAAAAATGTTTTCTTCTAAAAAGAGTTTTATTTCATTATCTCTTGTTCTTGATTTTCCTCTTGATTGAGCAGGTAGTGCTCAATGATATGCAAATGATAATAAAATGATAATAAACTGGTCTTTTATTTTGCTTTGATGACAGTTATCTTTACTCAACAATAATCTGCGTGTAGCAGCAATATAGACATTCTCAAACATTTTACTCTTCAATCAATAAAACAAATATGGAAATGTCTTAGACCAGACAATCAAAATGCTAGAGGACTGCTGGCAGGTATACTCTCTCCCTCACTGTAGTAATTTTGAGGTTTTTGATAATATGTTGTTAAATCTGCATTTTTCTTCACTCTGTCATAGTAGTCAAGGATTCCAAGGATGCAATGTTTTAAAGAGGTTATTAATGGCTTCTAATATTTTGAATTGTTTACACAGAGTGGAAGGGCTGTGATGGTAAACGCTGGAGGTAATTTCAGTGAGAACCTTGAGTGGAGCCAAGTTACACAGAGCAGAAGAATGGAGATTGATGTGGCATCCACTGGGACCTGGAGAGTTAACTCTCTTGCTCAGCTTTGGGATTCAGCTTTTGGATATCAGTAGCAAAAGTGCAGACGCAATGAAGGATATAAGCAAATTGTTAATGGCTTGACCTTTCAGAAGACTTTATTTCTGTGACTTTTGCCCTTTTCATTCTGACCATCCAGTAGCTTTTCCTTAAAAAAAACCAAACCAAACCAAACCAAAAACAAACCAACCAAACAAACAAAAAATAGAAAAAAATCTGGGACAAAATAAACAAGCCCTGAGTTAATTAATGTGAACATGAGAAGTTATAGGATGATCTCCTGGGAGCCAGGCAGAGATACGGCTGGGATTTTGAAGCATCTTGCTTGCATGTAAAGAATGACATTTCTGCACAGTCCTCACATATGATGAATTTTGCATTCAGGCTTAGTGAGACTGTGTATGGCTTTTGTGTTTGTTATTTGTTTTCTTTAATAGAAAAAGTTAATGGAAATAATAGAGGAAAGAAAGGAGCAACAAGAAAAGGATAGTCAGAACCCAACTGTGCTAGAGAGAGAACCTGAGCAGAGCCCTTATGGACTTTGGCAGGAGGCTTTTGCATAACCAAAGACAGAGTCTCAGAGGTTTCTTTTGACACAGATCCATAGCTTAGGGTTTCTCTGCACACATCATTCCTCTCTGAGCATTTGAAGTGAGAGCGGGCAAGTGGGACAGACTTTCCAGCCTAAAGCTTTTGCTAGCATAGTAGGATATGCCAGCCAAAACCCAACTAAATTCCTGTAAAATTTTTTCAATGTTTAACATTATTCATGTGTTTGTAAAAACAGAAACCTAGTGGATCCTCTGCAGAGTTCTCTTAGTAAAAGCAGCCAACAGTGAAAACATATATCCTATAATTATATAGCCTACAAAATGTAGCATGGGACACTGAAAGGCGATGTAGCTAAAATCCTGGGATGTGGTTTGCATGCTGGCAGCAGCGTGGTAAGGAGCAAATAGGTTGTGATATGCAGCAGGAAGCAGAACAAGAGAGATGTACTATGAGAGGTGTCAATGAGGTTTGATAATGGTATTTCCCACATAGTACTTGGCATATCTGAGCATCAAGGGAAGGAAACAATTGCTTATGGCATTAAAAAAAGAGCAATAATGCTATGCAGTAGGGGGCTGGAAAATTCTGGCTGACTTCTTGTAAGTGCTGATTCTAGCAGCAATACCAGATGAGGGAATGACCTTTTGAGAAGAAGCATAGGATTGCTGTTTACAGTTACAGACCATTTACAGTTACAAACAGACAGTTGGCACTATAGAATCAAATACAGAAACCTGAACAGTATTTCCCTTTATTTTTCAGTGATTAAATCTGAGAACTGGGATGATATACCACCTGAGGTTTTCTCTGATGCTAAATAAATTTTCTTTTGCTCATATTTTATTCTTATACTTACTGGTTTTGAAAAACCTCCAAAAGCTTACTGCCATACATGAGACTGTTCCTTCATTAGTGTCTGATGATCCACAGGGACATTTTCACAGAAACTTCTACCTCTTGACCTGTAGTTTTTCTAGGATTTGAACAGCCTTAATGTGAGCAAAAACTCTGTTACTACAGAGGAGGAAAATTATTTATTTGTAGAGTCAGCAGTGACTTTACCCCTAAGCTATAATAAAACTGGCAAAACCAAGTGTTCAGGAACTTCCCAGCCAGGAAACATTTTCTGAACCTTTCCCTGTATAGTTTTCTTTGGTTTGAATTATCATTTGTTAAATATATTATGACATACTATTTACCACAGACCACAGCTTTGAGACCTTTCTGTGGCAATGTCTCCTAGAAATTTCATAAATAAATCACTGAAAACTAGACATATACTTCAATCCTTTTTGCTGTATTGTACGTCTTCTGAATATCTGCTTTGACTTGGATGAGACCAGGTTTATTAATGTTGCTTGATCAGTTGCTAAGGGCTGTGATGTGCTGAAGTGGAACTTGGACATTGCTTCTTCTTAGCATGTGTGGCTTGTAGACCATAAAGCTATTATCCCAGCTGGAGGGGGAAAAAAAAAGGGAAAAAAAAGGAAGAAAGGGAAAAAAGGTACTTATTATTCAAGACAGCTGAGCAAATTGAAAACTCTTGGTTCATCTGAAAACCTGTACTAAACTTTCCCAAACAGGAAAATTAATGAAATGCTGCTTGACTATTTGGCTTTTTCTGCATTGCATTTTGACATTAATTTGATCTGAAATTTCATCTTCACTAATAGTCAGCATCTTTAATATTCATATTGCTTTGGTGTCCCAGGTCTGTGCACTCAAGTATTTGCTGCTGAAATAGCAGTGTTTTGTAGAAGTCAGTGTTTTTCCTTGGTTGCTTACAGAAAGTAAATCTAAGAGAATTGGTATGTTACTGTATGTGCATCTGATTCTGAGTCAGTGAGGGCTGTAGATGTTCAGCATTTCTCATTGTTGGACCATACAAATAAGGAGGTGCCTCAGAGTGGTTCATGCGGGTTTTTGTAAAGAAGAGAGGAAAACTGCCTCATTCTGAGCAGTTCTGTTCAAATCTTACTGCTTATCCTTCAGGCATCGTCCATTCAATAATGTAGCCTTATCATACAATACATTTAAGAGCATATCTAATGGAACATTAATTTTTACTTCAGTGAAATACTGCATAGGGATAGGCCTAAAGGATGTGGTTTTAGATCTTGTTATTAGAGCATATGTGACCTCTATGCAAGGAAGGCTCAGAACAGTGCTAGAAAATGCCTGTGCTTACTGCCTTGCCACACTGGGACCAATTGCTGTCACCCTGTCCTGTAAAATGCATTCCCTGTCCTGATTTTGTTTGAATTCAATATGATGCCTTTTGCACAGCTTTTGTCATATTCGTTTTGTGAGCGGAAGAAAAATTTTTAATCAGAGTGGCCTTTTTTGTCCTACCTCCATTAAATAACCAGCTGCAAATAAATCAGTTTAGAAGTTATATTTACTTTTGCAATAAAAATTAGATGTGATCCTTACCAACCATAAATATTTTTCAATTATGCATCATGCTATGGACCTCTTGGCCATATATAGACTCTTTGGGTATATTTATATACACATATATATATATGTATTTCAGCTATACTGAAATAGAAATGTTTAAGTTGTTCTAATTCTTGTTACATAAAAATATTTCATTCGTTTTAATGTGTAAATTTGGGAAGTTCTTTTTGTAAATCAACTTACTGTATTTTTACTTCATATCTTTCATCAGAAGGCATACCAAAGTACTTTGGGCTGCAGCATACTGAGATCAGCCATCCATTTATGAAATGCCCTCCTGGCATTTAGAAGCAGTATCCATTCTGCAAGAGCAACAATGTGTGAAAACCTGTAGGAAGCAACATAAATAATGGTTTATCCAGTTGAAACGCAGAGCCACTGGTTTGTAAATTGAACAGGTGTAACTAATGTGCTACAATTTGGATGCTACTCTGTCATAAAACCAACTTTTGCCATGTCCGAGACATATATGTCATATAGTGTGTCACCTGCTTCGTAATCTATAGATGGTGGATTAACTTTGGTGATCTCTGAGAAATTAATTATTAGATCTAAAGACTTTATGAGATTACATAAATTCTCAAGCTGAAGTACATCTCTAGTGTATCTCCTTCTCTCTAGGGCCCTCTGGGTTGCCTCTCAAATAGTAAATATCTTATTTATTCATAATTACAAATAGGTGATGTGTATTTGCATTAACCTTTGTTTATTCTGCCATTGGAGGAAGTAAATTAGTGGCACTGTGACTATAACCTTTATTAAACAGTGTAGCCAAATGATCTGCTATAATCTCACAGTGCAAAGCTGACAAAGGGGTTTATGGAAACTTGCCGAGATTTGGAAACTTAACTATAGAGAATTAAGCTTTTTGTGTGCCATGGAATAATTTGTCTTGTAATTTAGCTTTAATTCACATTTTCACAATTAATTAAACATCAACCTAATCATTATACACATAAAGCATTTAAATTGATGTATGAAGAATGATGGGGAATGAATAACGCTTTGAAGATCCATTTCAAATTAGTTGTTTGATTAATGAATATTCCACAAGGGCATTTGTGTGATGACCTCTGTTGATGACTTAAGGAAAGGCATGTCTGTTTAGATAATGAGAAGACAAAGTGAATGAGAGTTATCTCTGTGAGTAAGCAGTGTAGAATTACACGGATTAATCTATATGAAGCATATTACTTATTTGCGTTGCTTGTAAGAGATAAAATAGAACTGTAAGTTCAAGTAAATAAGTTTGGCATTTGAAAGATGCTGCTTAATGATAAAATGCAGTAGCTGTATATGCCAGTCATCTTTCCCTGGTTATGGAGGACAATAGTGGAGGGTTCTTCTCTCTTCCTAAGCCTGTTACAATCCTTCACTGTGTATCTGTGTGGTGGGTTGATCCTGGCTGAATGTCAGGTGCCCACCAAAACTGCTCTATCACTCCCCCTCCTCAACTGGGCAGGGGAGAAAAAATACAATGAAAGGGTTGTGGGTCGAGATAAGGACAGGGAGAGATCATTCAGCAATTACTGTCATGGACAAAACAGACTCAACTTGGGGAAAATTAATTTAATTTGTTACCAATGAAACCAGAGTAGGATAATGAGAAGTAAATCCAAATCTTAAATCACTTTTCCCCACTCCTCTCTTCTTCCTAGGTTCAACTTCAATCCCGATTTCTCTACCTCCTCTATCTCCTCCCTCTGCAGCAGCACAGGGGGGACAGAGAATGGGATTTGCAGTCAGTTCATCACACATTGTCTCTGCTGCTTCTTCCTCCTCAGGGGGAGGACTCCTCACACTCTTTCCCTGCTCCAGCATGGGGTCCCTCCCATGAGAGACAGTCCTCCATGAACTTCTCCAATGTGAGTCCTTCCCACAGGCTGCAGTTCTTCATGAACTGCTCCAATGTGGGTCCCTTCCATGGGCTGCAGTCCATCAGGAACAGGTTGGTCCAGTTTGCGTTCCCCACTGGGTCACAAGTTCTGCCAGCAAATCTGCTCCAGCATGGGCTTCTCTCTTTCCATGGGGCCATAGGTCCTGCCAGGACCCCACTCCAATGCAGGCTTCCCACAGGGTCACAGCCTCCTTTGGGCATCCCCCTGTCTGGTGTGGGGTCCTTCATGGGCTGCAGGTGGATATCTGCTCCACCATGAACCTCCATGGGCTGCAGGGGGACAGCCTGCCTCACCATGGTCTTCACCATGGGCTGCAGAGAAATCCCTGCTCCAGTGCCTGGAGAACTTCCTCCCCCTCCTTCTTCACTGACCTTGTTGTCTACAGAGTTGTTTCCCTCACATATTCTCCCATCTCCATCAGGTTGCAATTGCACAATTGGGTTTTTTCCCCCCTTCTTGAATATCTTATCCCAGAGGCACTATCACTGTCACTGATGAGCTTAGCCTTGGCCAGTGGTGGGTCCAACTTGGAGCCAGTTGGCATTGGCTGTATCAGACATAGGGGAAGCTTGTAGTAGCTTCTCACAGAAGCCACCTCTGTAGTTCCCCCACTACCAAAACCTTGCCATGCAAACCCAATGCAACCTGATCTTTCAATTTCTTGCATGCAATTGAAGTAAAATGTTCCACACTGTAACTCATTCACTTCTCTTTGCTTCTATCGTTATAAAGATGAAATACAAATGTTTTACCTGCTAACCTTACTTAATAGATTTGGTTTCCAGCTGTTTTACTTCAGCAGTGTACAAAATGAATATATAAAAGTAGTGGCAATCTTATGCATCGGAAATGCAGCGTGCATCCAGCAGAGTTTCTGTGGTGCAGTGTTGCTGCCCCTGGCCCGGCACCCTCTGAGCTGCTGACTGTTCAAGGCAGGGTACAGCAGTGGAAGGGCCAAGCAGGTGTTTGATCTGATCATGCCTACCTTCCACAACAATGAAAATGTTGGGAAGAAAATGTTGCTGGGTAGCAGTTTGACCATTTTTTATGTTTATCACAAGATCCCAATGATATATGTCGTAAATATCTGAGGCAACACTTAGCTGTGTCTCTGCTTCCTGCGTTCAGCTTGTAGCACTGGGGCAGTGTAGGGACAATAAAGTCCTTTGGAGACCGCTCCTGAAAGCACTGGAGCTTGAAGATTTCTTCAACAGGTGAGGGGTACATGGTGGACACCCTGGCATGGCCACCACTTCCCAGGTGCCATTTCCAGTGCTGTTGGGGTCACTCGCTGGTTGCGGCTGCCTTCAGTGATCTTACAGAAGGTGTAATTCAGACAGAAAACCTGGTGGTATCAGCTTTTCCTTACTTTCCCTTCTCCTAGGCCACCCTGACTGTGAAAAGAAGGTGATGTTTCTACGTAAGATTTCAGTGCAGTTGAGAAAAATCCAGTCCAGCCTCTCCTGAGGATACCTCTGAGTCCCCCAGCTGACAACAATGTGAGCATTAGATCTGGTCATGAGTCTTTTCATAACACGCTTTTTTTTATTGTAAAATGCAGATTTGATGAAACAGGATTTTTTCTGCATGACTAGGCAAGATTTACCAATTAATCATTATTTTTTTTAAGAGATGTTTCTCAGGTCCAGGATGGAGCTTGCAGTCCAACCCTGACCCTCTAGGGACACAGAAATTGGGTGAGACCGAACGGCCCCAAATCCAATATTCTGTTTCCATCAATGGTTAGTAGAGGACCAAGGGAATGCTAAACAGAGAACTTAGAGTCCCTGAACTTCCAGGAGGCTCAGGCTTTCCTTCGGCAAAGGTGATATCCTTATGTTTAAAGAGATACATATTCTGCTTGGTTCAGTCAGAGATTAGGATGGGGTCTCTCACATCCTAATCATTAATATTTGTATTCAGCCTTTCCCTTTGGTTTGGGAAATATTGGGTAATGAAAAGAAAGCCAGATGCTTCTCATGCACAGTTTGATCAAGAACAGAGGCATGAATGCCAGTTTCAGGCACCTTCTCTCTCTTTTTTTTTTCCTATTCCCCTTAGTCCCTTTTTTCCCAGCATTTTTTGTTCTCTTACTTGTAATCTCTGCAAAAACTGAAACAAAATTCTAGTATTTCGTCTTAACCCAGGCAGTGTATTCTCTTGTCCCTGTCCCCTGAAGCAGAGAGGGCAGCCAGCACAAGCTCAGCACTCTGTATTTTCTCCAGTTTATTCAAGCTTGAGTTGACAGCTTGGGGAAGATGTTTCAAATTTGCTGTCAAATGTAACATTTTTTTTCCTTAACCTGTGTGATTTCAAGGGCCACATCTGAGAATCTGAGAGGGGTTGTGAGGGTGGGGACTCGTGGGTGCTCGTGGATTCAACACCCACAGCTTTTAAACCATTCAGTCAGAGAAAAATCCCATCTTTCTCAGGTGCTTACCCTCTCTACTTCCTCAGCACAAGTGTAAAACTTTGTCTGGACCTGCACATGCACGGGTCTCTTGATTGGGAGGTAGTATTTCAAACAAGAGCTAATCCTGCTAGGATGACTCCTTGCATATAGGATGGAATCCGAGGTGATGCATCAAAACAAGGTAGATTCTGTCCTCTTCCCTTGACATAATATCTCCCGGCTGCTGGCATCCCTGCTTCCTCAGGTCTGGGCAGGAGGGATTTCTGCAAACTCCAGGTACAGGGAGACCAAGACCTCAAATTTCCCCAGTTTACATATTATTAAAAACTATTAGAAGGCAAATTAAAGCAGGATTGAAGTAAGGGATAATGCAGTGAAAATGGTGAAATAAATTTAGAAGTAGAGAATATCAGCACAAAAATGTCAATCACAGTGGGATAAACTGCAGTATTTACACAAGAGAAATCAGAATCATACCCACTGTGCTGTCTGCCAATATGGTGCTTTGGAAAGTCACTATTTGTAACACAGTACTTTTACCACCAGTAGAAACCCATAAATATTAGTACTTAAAATATAGAATTCCTTTGTAGTCATCAATGGATAATCACGTCTTCAAGTTTATACCCCTAAAAGTGATCTCTTTGAGTTTTGTCATTATTCTTTGCTATATTTTTAAATTTTGTTGTTGCTAAAATTGATTCAGTCTTGTGATTACAGTGAGAATGGCAGGAAAATATATTTATTAATGAGTTATTTTTAAGTAACAGTTTGAATCAATAAGTGCAGATGAAGCTGAACTTAAACAGAACATTAAGCTGTGACGAACTTAAACAGAACATTAAGCTGTAACCAGATGAAGCTTTCAAAATAATACGGCAATCATGTTAACATAATAATTTGTTCACTGCTATCATTCATTATAGATTGGCCAGCAGATAAGGTACTCAGAATCATCTGAATCTACTTTTCAATACAATGATCACTTAAAAGCTTACAACTTAGTTTTGGCAAGACTTAAAGGCATATAGGATAAATTTATTTTGAAACTGGGACACAAACTCATAAGATTTTAACTTTGATCTTTACCTGGATTCCGATATACAGTCCCCAACAAAATTTAGGAAGTTACTACATTATGGAACTTAGAAAAGACACCTGCAGTGAGATGCTAGGAAGCAGACATGTTAGGCAGAGGAAATGCCATTTCTTGATTCATGACGAACACCTAATTCCATCTAGTGTAATATATGGCCTGTCATGTGGTATTGATTAAGTTAGAAGTGCGTCACTAGTTAAATAAAATATCTTTAAAACATTCTGTATAATTAGTTCATTTCTAATGATCCACGTAGCCTACAGGAAAAATCCTAGAAAAGAAATAAGGAATCTGCTCCCTCAAGAAAAGAGAAATTGAGTGCTCCACTCTCAATCTTTAGCTGGTGTAAATCAGTGTCCTCCACTGACTTCAGTGTTTGGGGATTTGTCGCATTATGTATTTGTTTTTCCTTGTGGTATAGCTGAAGCGAAAAGAAGGTAATTGTTTATCTCTAAGCTTCTTATCTTGTGAACAATATGCTGGGGAGTGGTTGCATGTGTGTGTAGGTTCAAAGTCACCACTGAAATAATGAAACTATCATTAAGAAGATTTGTTTAAAATTTTAATGCCCCCCCTTCTCATCCCCTGCAAAAAACCCCGCCCGCTAAGTGTTTCTAAAGCCCTGTGATAGAATATCAATTGAAAGATCAATTAGAAGTTTTCAGCTCCCAGTGCCCAGCGGCAGCTGACTGCCCCATGTGATTTGTTCTCCCAGCCTCCCCAGGAGAGACATTTCCAGCAGGAGCAATTGGTGTGACCTGGCTCGGCTCAACCAGCAGCCAGGAGTAACAGCAAGCTGACATTAATATGCCTTCACTAAAGGGTGAAACTCTTATGCAGTTTCTTTGCCACCTGTGTGTGTTGATTTTTTTTCCTATACAGGCTTCTCCTCATTAGTGTCCTAGAAAGAAATAGCCTTTCTGTGAAAATAAAATGTTGAAACTCTACTTCTAAGTGTATACTGTTCCACCCTTGCATTTTCAGTGGTGAAAACTGGTTATTACATCTACAGCTAACCCTTCAAAATCCTGAGCTTATTGAAAGAAAAGGGATCAATTTTTAAACTGCGCTGGAAAGAAAAAATAAAAAACCCTGAGAGAAAGTATTCAATGACAAGGTATCCAGCCGTGCAAAGATGTTTGGAGCGGAGAGCTGCTGCCTTTATTCTTGAATGCCACAATTCAGATAGCTTTTAGAGCAATAAAATCACACCTTTGCAATCACAGGAGATGATGTCTGCAGAGAAGTGTTGCAATGTAAAAGTCTAGGTGATGGACCTTGTTTTCCCAGTCCACCTTCAGGGATCTGAGCTGTTTATGCACCACTGTCCTTGTTCTCCAAAGTTACCCGCAGAAGCCATTCATTTCCAAAGAGCCAGGTGGTTCTCCCTGTACCTGGAGGGCCAGATATGATCTACTTCTGTGCTTTGCAGACCCTGGTACAAACAAAATTTTAGCTTTCTAGGCAGGTGGATTGCTAAATTCTCATCCAAACTTTCACTGCGTTTTTGGGTTTAACGAAAGGTAAAATATCACAAAGCAATGGCTTTATTTTGCCCAGTCTCATTTAAAAACTGTGTGGACCATGAGGCATGTGGTCCGTCAGGTACCTGTTTCAGAAGAGAATAAACTGTAGCTCCTGTGAAGCACTGTGACAGCTCAAGGAAAAATTAATGTTGAACTGTCCTGAGACAAGATATTTTAATTGTATTTAGCAAACTAAATTAGTTCTGCATGGATCAATCCAACCTGAGCCAATCTGCTGCATTTTCATTTTGCACACTGGAAATTGAAACATGACAGAAAAATTTCAGTTCTCCCAAATTTGCTTTCTATTAAACCAAAGTCTTACCCCCAAATTTTCTATAAGATTCTAAACGGTTGTGTAATATTTACTTTTTCCTGCTCATGGCTGAAAGCCAACTTCCTTCAAGGTTACTGTTTGCAAAATCCTTTTGCTGGATGGAAGGCACGCAAAGATCAAAGCTTGTCCCTGAACTGACTGGTTTCATCAGGGAAAGGTGCCTCTCCAGCTCATCAAAACATACACTGTAAAACTGGGCAAACAGCTCAGCATAAATATTGTATAATGATTTCACTCAAAGGGGCAGGTTTGGGGTTGTAGCCATGCTGCCATGAACATGGATAGCTTTTGGTCAGCTTGGACAGCAGGTTAATCATGCTTGCTTCTGTCTGTAGTGAAATTAGCTATTTTGAAGAATCACAATCCAGCAAATTCAACAGCGGGAAGGAGAGAGAGAGAGGGCATTGTGGAGTCATTGCAGAAGGACTGGTATCTGCTGCTTGCTGGTGAGAGCCGTTCCAGACCTTATGCTTGTAATTGGCACTCTAAGATGCTTTTGCTTTTTATGTTTCCAAGTGAGCCATTCAGCTAACGCTAATTTCATTCAATGGCAATAAAGGTGAAATCTCTGTAAAAATAATTCTCTTCCTCTGCATCAAGATATGATCCCTAAGTAAACAGGCTTTAATTAATGGCAGAGAGTATCCTGTCAGCTAACAACACTCCTCTGTGGAGCTACACTGAATTCATGGAGCTTTTAAAATGTCTCCTTAGACACAGCATCACTGTCTCTCTTTCATCCTACCACCAAACACCCCTCTCTGCAGTGAGATGCAATGGTTTTGAGCGATATGATACAAAAATAGCACCTAAGCAGCTGTACTATGTAAGTCTGCTGTGCCGTTAGAAAGGAGAAAATCTTTTCGTTTGCTTTGTGGAGGTTCATACAGTGGTGGCATTTCAATACTTTTTAAAAACCTCTCATCTTTTTGCATGCCTGTAATGAGAGGTGATAGTCTCAGGTGAACACGGTGTGCATACCATCAGGGGCTTTGTCTAGGAGTTATCCTGACCAGAAATCAGTGAATAAGGTTGTTTTGATGAGTCACAGGTTAGGTAAAATAGTGTTATGCTTTTCATTAGCTGTGGGTTGTCTCTGTTCTGCCGTGGTGCTGCAGGCACCAGTGAGAGGAAGGGTCATTTTAACCCTCAAAAGTATTTGGCAGCAACTTGCTCCACTTCCAGCCCCCTTTCTTCCCCCCGTGTGCCTTTGAGTTAGGTAGTGGAGACACTGGTGTTTCTGAGCATTTTCTCACGACTTACGGCTATGTCAAATTAGCTCTCTGTGCTGGTAATATTTCTAAACTGATAGTTGCTGGCTGCTAGAGCACTGTTTAGTGCACACAACTTGCCTTGCAAAATGTTGCTGGAAGGATCCTATCTGTCAACACTGAAGGAACCAAGCCATGCTAGCTGCCCTCTGCTGCAGAGGACCGATGTAACGCAGGGCAAAGGGCTTTAGGAAGCACTGCATCGCCGAAGACTTCAATACCTCCCCTCTGTTACCTCTGTAAGGGCACCTCATTGACAACCTGTGTGTGTTACCTGCTGGCGAGATTGATCTTTACCCTGTGTCAGAAAGGCGCTTAATGATCATCCAGATTAATTTCCAAATGTCCTTGTGATATCTCTCAGGGAGGAAGACAAACAGTGGGTTTGCTATATTTAACTGGGTTTCGTGAGAGGTTTGTTTTGCTGGTAGATCGAGTCGGTGAAGAAATATTTGCCAGCAGTTATGACCTCATTGATGCCGTTGACCAAATGGAAGGACAGCTATTTCTGCCGACCTGCCTGAGCGGGTGCTGGCGCTTCTCCCTCTGCACAGAGTAGTAGAGGCATTAGTGGTAAGTGGAGCTTAAGCCTTTGCACACTGAGGAATTGCTTGCTGAGAAATACGAGGAAGGAGATAGAACTTCAATTAGAGAGAGGATGATGACAATCAAATAGGTTACAGGCAGGGTGCTGTGGGCACGGCATGCTGAACAGCTTTTCAGTCGCCACAGCAGCTCAGGTAGTAGGTGCCCCTGCTGCTGGCTCTTGCCCTGGGTTTCATGTCTCTCTCCTCATCCTGCAGTCCTGTGCTGGCACAGCTTTCTTTTCCAGGCAGGCAGTGAAGCAAGCTGAAAAGTAAATACTCTTGTTTATTTTCTTCCAGAGGTTGTTTTTCAGATGGGTCAAATTTCTCCAACCTACCTAACCACATGGACACAAGTGCAGCAGCAGGGACACAATGATTCACAGCCAGGACGAAGGCATTGGAAAGGATGGCTGGATGGGGCAGCGACTGGCCGGAGCAGATCTGCCACCAAATGCCAGACCACAGCTTTGGACCAGGCAGTATTATGGAAATGTTCTGTCTTTTGATTTAACATGCAAAAACCTGCAAGGTAAAAACTATGCCAGTTTGCACACTGGATTTCTGGAAAGAAGACCCTATTGTATTTTAAAGAGCTTTGATTATATAGTCAAAAAAGCATATACGTATAGCTTTGGCTCTCCAGTACTTTTTTCCAGCAAAGAATCAATATGGTTGCTGTGGATTTTCAAAGAACAATGATAACCCCGTGGCAACTGGTTGCTTGTAAAAATGTTTTATGGCGGTTCTTGCCTTGCTTGACTATGACGAATAAGAAAGAGTTGGTTCTTGCCTTGCTTGACTATTATGAGTAAGGGAGAGATCTATCTACCACATTCTGTTAATTGGGAAATTCTCCAGAGTCTCTGGCAGGCTCCTGGTTTGGTCTCCCCAGTGCCACAGGGAGCATCCCCTCATCCCAGAGCTGCATTATGGCCAGAGAGCTGTGAGGGAAACCTGAGATCTCCTTATTCCCAGGCCAGAAATCACAAACTGGGATTGTTTAAAACAAAACCTAAATATTAAATGAAAGCAAACCATAAAAATGGCTCTTTCCCACTTTGTCAGAAAACTGCAGAGGACTTTAAAGGGGTCATTCACAGATGGCATAATCACTATGTGGCAAAATAAATCAAAATTGCGGCTTTAATATCAGAGGTATAATCAAGATTTGGCCTACTTGTTGCACATTTCATTTTATAGGCAGAAGTTATGGGTTTATGTACTGGAACTCTCTTTATAACAGCTTATCAAAAGTGCTTCACACGAACATATGTTTTCCCATGGTTGTGTTTTCTGAGCATGCTGAACGATTTAGTAATACCCGCTAATGATGCAAAATGGGTTTCAATAGCAATTTTAGTGGCTAAATGAATCATACTTAGATAAGGGAAATCTGAAACATTCCAATTTATGCAAAATTGCTAAATGACCTATCCAACATATCTCTGAGGAGACGTTAACACAGGGTGGTACATGGAACTGGAAAAATACAGCGATGTTTTCTCCTTTACGAATGAATGGGATTTTAAAGAGAACTTTAACATGCAATGCCAACTATTTTCTTTATGCTTGTTATCTTTAAAAAGATTCATGTAAGTCTTTGAAGATGAATTCTTTTCTTCCTTTTTGCATGTAATCTGCTGAAATACCGGTTTATTGCCATTTGTTTTCCTTTTCCTGTGATTTCTGTGTCTTTTTCTCTTTCTTCTTTCTCATTAGATATTAATAACCAGAGGAAAACAGAAAAATCCAAGTGATGTGACTAGGCAAACAAATGCTGTAGTGCATATTTTACCCTACTTTATTTTATACGCCTATCAAGAGAGGTGATTTCCTCCAAAAAGAGTTTTTCAAATCTGCTTAGAAAATATAAGAACATTTCTTACACAGTTTTGGACATGCCAGTGTCAATTAACAAATGCATTCATATTTGTGCAACTAAAATCAAATTACCATAAAACCTACAGAAAAGAAAAATGGAATTAGCTGAGTTCCATGCCACAACTTGTATCGGAAAATTATTTGGACTATCCATCTGCTTTGTGTTTTTCTTAGGTCCTTATCCCTATCTTATTTGGGAAAACAAGAAAAAAGGAAGGGACAGTAAACCAATGGAAAATCTTGTTGACATAATGCCAGGCAAGCTGTCCAGAAAAGTAAGTGTTACTCCTGAGACGCTAATCACTAAAGATGTTCATGGTGTGTGAATTTCGTTCAGTCTTACAGTGTCAGTAGATTGTATTTCTAAAAATGGTGCCTGAAAAAATGCTTTATTAAGGAAGCATATACTGTTTACTGCAGCACTGGGTAGCATTTTATATTGCAAAACACTTCTTAACTTTTAAATAAATTTTATCCCTGGTGACAAGTTAATAGATATCACACTAGGCTATTTGCTATGAATTGATTTATGTTGGTAGTAGACAGAAACGGTAGCCTTCTTATTCTGAGAGAAAATTGGGAGTGGGATGTGGAGGAGGAAGTAGAGGAAAAATGAATTTTATAGTGATCTTAATTAGAAAAATATTACAGCAGCAGGGTCACACAAAGGGAGTGAAACATTGTTTTGCTTTATGGCAGAAAGATTGATAGATTCTGCCTAGGATTTGTGGCAAAAGCCCATTGTAAATTGCCATAAACAACAAATAAAAATTACAGCCAGAAAGAATTTTTTTTTTTGTGCAAATGGTCTGCACAATCAGGATTTGCGTTGTGGTTTTTCTTTTTTTCTTTTTTAGGATATTTCATATACTTCTATCTAAGGAAGCTCTATATTTTTGAAACAATCTCTATTGAGTCACGAAACAACTATCGATAGAATATAGGACTTAAAACGAGTCTGTGAGGGTTAAGTTATCCTCAGTGCACATAATGAGAAAAATAGAATATTTAAAGTTGACATTGACCTATTTTAATTATTTCTGTGCTTCTCAGACACTGAAATGTGAAGTTTGGGACCAGAAGCACCTAGAATATGTCCCCTCAAAAGGTTGGAAGCGTACTCAAGGACTCCATTCAAGTGTAAAGGAACATTATAGGGTGGCATGATAACTGATAGAAGATTACAGACTCTGATTAAATTACTGCAAGCCAAAAGAAGTGAAAATAACGCAAGAAATTAATTTACAGAAAAATCGGTCTTGAAATGTTCTCAAGCAACACTAATTTAAGTTTTTCATTGCTTTGGAGTAATGGTGTTACATGAAACACAGAACACATTTCAAAGGCCTTCAAAACCCTATAGAGGCTAAAATGATTTTCAAATCACAGCCTGTCCTACGTCTCTTTTCTTTTGGTATCACTAAGGAGCATCGTGGAAAGGTGGAGATCTGCATCAGGATAAGATATGTGTGCTTACTGTGTTTGGGAAGGAAAAAAAGTCTCCTAGAAATCTCTGAGCCCTAGATGTAGGTATGTCAAGTAATACTGTCAAATATTGAATCTGACTGCCAGATGAGCAAACAGATGCCAGCAAATAGCTCCATGACAGGAAAATTAAGGAAATTCATTACTTTTGTGGGCTTCAGATATTTTTTATTTTTTTTTTTTTCCCCTCAAGGCTGCGACTTGTATTTCTTCAACCATGACATACCCAGGTCAGATCCTTGTTTTGTTCGGTGTACCTTCACGTGACACACCACAGCATGTCATGCTCACAGTCCTAGTCTCTCTGCTTTGTCTCTAAGAAAAGGGCATCTCAAATGGGAGGTAACTTAGAGGATCATGTTGTGAGGTAGTGGATACCTTAGGTATACTATAAATGGAAATGTAACCAGCATAAAGTCAGGTGCCTTAAATACCTAATTTCATATGGTTGTTACCAACTACTTGAAGGGAAAGGATAAGGATTCCTTCCCGAGGTAGGCACAGAATATTCTGCCCTAATACTTTCCATGCCTGCTTCCAACAGCCGCAGGCTGACTCCCACCTTAAAGCCTATTCCTTGCTGCCAAGATGCTGTTTAGTTTTCAAGTCTTCTATAAATTAAATGTTCATCGTATAGAAAGGACTTCTCTTTGAATTTGTTACATTTGATGTTGTCACATTCCCATGTTTCTTTCTCTTTGTTATTATTTTAATACCTGAAACACAGAAGCTCACAAAACAGGTCATTGCAATGATTCTGTATCAATATGTTTCCAGAAAGAAAGGACACCTTTGAATGTCAGAACAGAAATTGAGAGAGTAGAATATATTTTAATGTAAAACTAATAATTAGTTCTAAAAGCAGGAGTTAAATATGTTTCTTAAGAACAGATTTACAATATCATTAACAGCTAATTGTACAGTGTTTATATACTTACTATCTTAAAGCAAATTGTTTTCTTTAAATATTTTTTTTAAGTCTCAAAGGAGTATCTGTCTAAAAAGACGACTTACATTTTGCTTGAAAATTAATCCTGGGCATAGCAAATGTTAGAAAAATGACAAAAAGTAAGAGTGCATCCTCTTTTTTTTTTTTCCACTGTGAAATTATACAAACGACATTACAAGATTTCAGAGTGTTTTTTATAAATAATTTTCACTTTACACTGAATATTTGCACATTAATGACTTGAGGATTTTGTCATTTTCAGTGTACTCTTCTTTCATGAACACTGTGATTATTCATAATGAGCAGCCAATGTCTTTGAAAGTACTGTAGACTGTGCAAGTAAGATAAAAAAAATATTTTTGTAGTGACTGCAAATGAAAGACCTCATTAATCAACTAGATTCCATTTAAGCATTAGCATTAGAAACTTCAGTATGTCATCATTATATGTTTAACCCCTTAAATGCTGTGCCCCTCAAAGTCACCCCCTGGGAGCTGTGCAACAGCGCTGCACAGGGAATACGTACCCTGAGTTAATGAAATGTGTGCTCCAGACCAAGAGTGGAGCTGAAGTCTCCTCCTGGATGCATTCTCAGGCCTCTCACTGTGTTTACTAAATGTACTATTTGAGCACTGATGGAAGAAAAATCTCCCTTTCCAAAGCATTTGGATGGGTTAAGAAACTGCTGATTCCCCAGTAAAGGGTATTTATGAAGTTAATGTGGATGGATTCTTGGATTATAAAGTTAGCCCAGTAATGCTGACTGCATCTGCCTTTCTCCATGTGCGTGTGTGCATTAGCATCCCATTTTACAACCCTTTGAAGAAATATTTGAAGTGTTACGGAAATGTAGCACTTTTCTCTGAGGAAGCTATGGAGGTATCTGCTGCAGTCCATGGTTAAAGCTGAGATGCATTTTGCATTTATCAGCCATTCAGCCCCTGTTAATTCTGAAATGTGTATTTTGGGACCATATTCTGGAAACACCATAAGCAAAAGGGAAACAAACATGAAACTGAGTATCTTTCAACTCAGTTTAATCAGAGATATGAGCATAAGCCATAGTTTCTTACTTGCAAATTATTACAGAGTGTCAGCAGAGATATTGCTTGCCTTATTTTTTTATTTTTTTACAAAATAACATAAGCCTGCTGGAGGCATAAAAATACACATAAAAACTTCTATTTTTTTCTGATTTTGGTGTGCTGCATCTGTATATGTGATACTCATCTGCTTTTTCCTGAACATTTCCAAGCCCCACTGGATTCAAGGCTGGATGTTGCCAGCCATTGCATCCACACAAGAGACAGTTCCTGCAGAGGACCAAGGGCTTGGATGTCATTGACCTCATAACTTGGTTTCTGCTCACTTAGGGCTCTAAGGAAAAGAACAGAGACCAGAAACAGTGTCAGGCTAAAGAAACACTTGCTGCTGGTCAGTTAGCCACTGCCAATGGCACAGTATTGGGTTAGACTCAGATCCAGCTGAGCAAAGCTGTGGCTTCCCTAAAGACCTGAGTACTTTTGAGGACTGGAAATTAATGTGATCCTTGTATGGTAGTATGGGACATGCACTTTATATATGCTAATATAAAATTTGTATTCCCGTGTGATTCCAAGTTGCTGTTTATAAGTCAGATTCTCTTAAAATCTTTTTTTATACTAACTTCAGCTGGACTCCACAGCTGAGAAGCTACTGGAAAGAGGAGTCCATGGCCCCAAGGTAATCCATAAACTGTGCCTTTTGCACTGGAATAAGTGGGAGCTGGGACAAATACTGTCCTCACACCCTCCCCAAGGGAGCATGCTTACCTGCATCACCGATGCAGTCATTTCCTCCTCCTCATTAGCTTCCCACGTTATGAGACAACAGAAGTGTCCATGCAGACAGGCAACTTGTGCTTGATTTATTGTTGCTGATGCTGACACAAGTAATAAATTCAAAGGAAGATGAAAATTACCTAGCAAGAATGATTCAAATAACACCTGCCTTCCTGGTCAAAGGAGCACTTATTTGCTTCTCCTCCACTGACAACATACTCACTGACCTTTACAGGAATGGTGAAAACCACACACGTGCCAATATTTAAGAAATTAATGCCTTTTTATATCTCATCTCTAAACAAACATAAAGGAAAGAGCAGGATCTGTGCTCTGGCACTTATTATACAGCAAAAATACAAACTCTGCTGCCAACAAAGGGTAGAAATCCTACTTATTTAATATAAATTTAAATATGTATTAGAATAATGTGAAATGTATCTATTCTGAAATGTAGATGAATATTTCAAAATGATGTGTTGAATAAGTGACTTTTGTAACAGCCAGCACTACCAGAAAAATTCCAATAAAAGTTTCTGTCCACATATTAAGTGCAAGTTGCAATTCTCCCAAGTGAATGAAATTAAGATTTGAAGTTGAAGAGCAATTTGCATCTTAAAACCACTATACTTCATTGAACACAGTTGATAGTAGCATTCTGCCTCTTCACTTGCCTTCTGGTTTCAAGACAGGAAATAATTGTTGAAAATGTAGTATGTCCTTCTGTGTCTTTATAGCTGAAGATACTCCTATATAAAAATATAGATGAATACTCTTTCACACCCAAAAGCCTGCAGAGATGGTGATATCTCCATGCCAGAGATTCAAAACTCAAGTTGAGAAGGCCTTGAGCAACCTCCCTTCGCTGGACCCACTTTGGGTGGGAGGCTGGACCAGATGACTTCTGGAGATCCCTTCCAGCTATTTTGTCCTGTGAGTCCCCTGAAATATTTTGTGCTTCCTTGCCAGTTCATGCATGCATTGCTTGAAGAATCATGTGATTTCTGAAGGAGTTAAAGGGCTAATAGATGATGCAAAGGAGGAATGTGGGGAGAAGTCAAAGGCACAGATTTGTTAAGGTTAGGGCTGTCAACATTTCTAGTACCTCTCTGCCCACTTTTTTAATTAAGACCAAAGTCTGGAACTGAACATCTCCAAGAGAAAGCAACAGTGTTGTATAAAAGGTGTAATATGGATATATGAAGCTCTCTTCAGGATAGTGCTGTTGGTGGTAAGTGCTTATCTTCTGGACTGATCTTTCCAAGAGCTTGATGGAGGAGCAGCAGTGGAGAATGCTGAGCACTGGCAAGTCATACAACCAAAAGGAGTCCTTCAAGGAGTGAGATAACCAGCAGGTTGCACAGCCGCCTCATGGGTTATTCTGCTTCCTGCAGTGTCCCAAAGCAGCAGGAAAAGGAAGGCAGAAAGATCACCAAGGCTTTTATTTGTTCTTCCCTCCTCCACTACACCGTTACTGCTATGTCTGAGAGGGTGATATGCTTCAGCCATTAAAAGGTGATCTAGTAATTCTATTTCATTTTACAGGGTCCCTGTCTCTACCAAGGGTATTCTTTTAATGCATAAATTCGCTAAAGGTGTGGGATTTTTTAATGCAGAGGACTGTTTGTCTATTTTCTTTCTTTTCTCTCTCTTTTTACCCTCCAGGATTTATGTCACAACAGTTATTGTCATGTACAAGCATTTAAGCAATTAACATCAGGTGTGTTTTAAAATAAACGGCAGTATGTTGGCTCAAGATAGAAACGCTGGCATAGAGAGATCCAGGTCTGGGTGGTACTGAGCAAAACACAAAATATTTTTTACTATTTTATGATAAGATAATACACTTTGAGAGAAGTCCCTATCCCTTTCAGTTGTGAGAGCCTGAGATGGCTAGAGCACCAAAATGAAAAGAAATGGGCTGTCAATCTCTCCAGTCCCAGTAGTGTTGGAGTTGAACAGCTCTTCACACAGCTACAGCTGCACATCAAGCACATGCTTTTCTTCATTTAGCACTTGGGATTGGCCAAACCTGGAGTCTGATGGACTGCTCAGTAGATGAGTATAAAAGTTCTTCTTTATCATAATTTGCACTGCACTGTTTGGTCAACGTCCATTGTAGCTGTCTCCTATGATGATAGATAGCCTATAACGTTTGAGTCACCCAATATTCCTTCCCAAATTAAGTAAAGGAGGAAAAGAGCTTAAAATATATATATATAATGAAAGCCTGCATATCAAGTTATAGATAACCTCAGTTCTGAGATGGAGTCAGATATTCTCATTTTTCTTGTGTAATTCTGGACATTTTGATATGAGTCTGACACAGGTCATAGCCCATGGGTTTCTGAGCAGGAGGCTGATAACACTATAAGGTGTGACTGTGGGACCAAGAGATAGGAATATCCTTTAAGTGTGAGTAATAGACAGAAATGTTTTCTACAATGACCAAATATTATTTTTCATCAGCTCTCTAAAAAGTTTCAACCTGCCCTAATTTTCTCCATTGAATCTAATAGAACTGGATTAAACTACAGGGGAGATGAGAACATAAATTTGATTCCTTTCATTCCATGTAATATTAGGGTTTGTATTCTTTCAAGCTGTAATAACCTCTAGACTTCAGCAAAATTGAAAACCTTTAAATAGCCTTTCACAACCTTTCAGCGTAGTAATGAAGTTTTAAGTGCTCACTGGGGATTTTCAGTTCAGAAAAATCTAAGCAGCAGTAGATATTAAAATCTAATGTTTACTTCAACTCTTTTACAGCCTAATGGGTTTTTCTGACAGTGTAATTTTTAAAAGGTTGGGTTTCATTTATTAATATAGTATACTCACCCTGGAAATCTTTCTTCTTTAAGGACTCTGGTGGGAGCCTTATACTTATACTTTGTTGGAGCACCTGAAAAGCCAGCTAGAACAGGGAAAAGAGAAACTTGCTAAGACCAGACTAGAACAAGCAGGTTAAAAAAAAAAAAAAGCCTCATGATTTAAACACCGCAGGAGGCAAAAAACAAATTAAGGATGTAGATTCCCTGTGTGCACATAATTACAAGTATGTGAGTCACTGGAGTCAGCACGGTTGCTCATCTACCTAAAGACCTAGAGAGAATGTCTGGCTGCACTCAACTTGGGGAGTAGCTAAACGGATTTTATTTATTTATTTATTAAGCTGTTGCTCAAGGGGGTAGCAGAGGGGAGAGAAAATTGCAGGGTGAATTTACACTGATTAAAGAAACACAGTCTGTGTACACAGACGTTTTTGAGGCACAGTGTGGGACTGGAAGGATTCCGGTTTTGTGTGCTGCTAAATTAGTGGAGAAAAGAGGATCTGAATTTCATTGAGACAATAACAGTATAAGTCCCAGAAGGACATTTTTCATTGCTGTATAGTTCTATATACAATGTTTTATACATATATATTTTTATTATGCATACAAACAGTTATTAGTATTTGCTGGGACTGTATAGTAATGTGACTGTGAGCTTTGCCTCCTTTTATACTAATGCATTCAGATGGCACTTAGATATCTTTTGTTGATAGTTTTACATCTTCTTCTTAAATCATAAAATACAAGTGGAAGGAAATACAAAATAAGGACATAAGGAAATGTTCTAAAATCCTTGTATCTGACAGATGAAAGTCTAGTGCTTCCAAAGCAACACATCACAGTATATTTTCATTAAGAAAATAAATATGTAGGAGAGGGAGGATTTGCTTATGAATATCTCTTAAGTACATAAACACATGCAAATGAAAAGAAACAGGTCCCAACATAGACATATATGTAATAGCAAAACATCCCATGGCTGGTTTCTAATTTCTAGCTAATTTTGACGCATCAGTGTGTGCTTAACTTTAAGAGCATGTTTATTTCTATTGGTTAAACAAAATGCTATTGGGCTAACTACTGGTGCAGTGCCCCAAGCCACTTACTGAAATCCCTATTACAGGTCCTTGTTTACCCATTCAGGCCAGTGAATTCAGGCTCCTTCTCCAGGAAAGGAGCTTCCTGACTTGTCTATGATGCTCTGCTGTTGCTCTCAGCCTGTACTTCATGGAGAATTGTGAGGACAGTCACAGACTGGTGGTCAAAAATAAGAGCTAAAAACTATTACTGAAGAACAGGAATGCCTGTGCTCAGCAAGTTACTCTTCCAGTTCCTGGCAGACATACTTCAACTGTTCAGCACTCCTTGCTCAACAACAGCAAAGTGTTAACATCTCAGAGGATGTCAATTGTTGAGCAGCACAAAACGGCACAACTCTTCAGTTTTTCTGAGTTGAAAAGAGACTAGAGTCTTTAGGTAAAAGAAAAGGCTAAGAAGCCAGAGAAGTGTTCACAATACGGGGAGAAAAGCATGAGGGTGGGGAGGGAGACAAATCAGACTGAAAGAGGTTTGAGAGAGACGTTGCTGGTTCAGAAAATGCAGTCATACGAACTTTGCAGAGAAAGATACTTCATTAGAAAGTCTAAGAGAGTGAAATGCAGAATTTCCTGTTTCATGTGTCATGTGATGTTCAGGATTTAACACTCTTGTTGGTTGAGACATTTCCAAGGAATCATTTGAGGCCCTGTCATGGGTATGATTGAGGGTGCTGCTTCTGTGAGGGACAAAAAGCTCTTGTCAGCTTTCCTCCTTGTCTCCAGATACATGCACTTTCTGACCGTATGCATGTAGCTTTCTGCAGCATGTATGGTGTAGAAATGCAGTGCCAGTGGAGCAAGTCACTTGCTTTTACTCTTTGCAGGCAAAAAGTCCCATTCCTATTACTTTCCCATGGATTTATTTAAATCAGTCTTGGGTAGATAAGAAAAGGAAGAAAACACAAGGTTAGGAGGAAGAGGAAATGCTGACAGAAAAGGAAATCATGTTAAAAAGAATAATTGAGAAGAAAAGAAAAATATGGCCAAATGGACTACCCCCACCTCTGTTCTCACACAGTAACAGAAGGAAGCAGGGGAATGAACAAAAGGGAAAACGCAATGCAAAAAAATGATAGTTGAGGGATACAAAAAGCTCAGAACAGCTGGTAGCACATGCTGTGCTATCTCCCTCACTCGGTGTAACTCTACTGCTTTTGTAGATATTTGAAAGTGGCTTTACCAGAGCAGGTACGTGTGTCAGACCCACAGAGGGGACCAAACCGAGATCTACTTCTAGAGAACTCAAGGTGATGTCCTGGCCTTTCCTTAGAGTTAAGACATTGATGTTCGGCCCCCACTCTTGGGAGATTTGTGTGCCTATGCCATTCCCCACTGGTCTCCAGCCTTGTGCCCTGATGAAGCAAAGCAGGAAATTCAGGCAGACCAAAGCAAAAGCACCAGGCAGCACAGCAGCAAATTAAAACAATGCTGATGAAGACAGGTTAATGGAATTCAGAGACAATAATCTGAGGTATCAATGCACTTTGCTGCTTTGAGATTAGCTATAACCACTAAGGAAAAAGACAAGGATATCACTGTGGACAGGTTACTGTAAACCTCTGCTTAATATGCAAATGTGAAGCAGTCAATTAAGAAGTGACCTAGCCAAACTGGTTATCTAACAAATTGGATACAGGAAAATACTGAAAACATTGAGTTTCATGAAGCTGGTGAGGGGTCTAGAGCACAAGTCTTATGAGGAGCAGCTGAGGGAACAGGGGTTGTTCAGCCTGGAGAAAAGGAGGCTGAGGAGACACCTTATCGCTCTCTTCAACTACCTGAAAGGAGGTTGTAGCAGGGTGGTGGTCAGTCTCTTCTCCGAAGTAAGAAGAGACAGGACAAGAGGAAATGGCCTCAAGTTGTGCCAAGGGAGTTTTAGGAGAGACATTAGGAAAATTTCTTCATCGAAAGGGTTATCAAACATTGGAACAGGCTGCCCAGGGAAGTGATGGAATTGACACCCCTGAAAGTATTTAAAAGGTGAGTTAACATGGTGCTTAGGGACATGGTTTAACGGTGGACTTGGAAGTGCTAGGTTAGCAGTTGGACTCAGTGATCTTAAGAACCCTTCCAACCTAGACTATTCTTTGATTCTATTGTTCTATGATTTTAAAGGACTCCCTTATCCCTCCAACTACATGCTGTTCCTCAGCTCAAGCAACTCTGTCTCAGAAAGATATAACAAGAGGGAGGGGATTCAAAATACAAATTTCTGGCACTGTTTAAGACAGAGCAAGATTTTGGTTAGATCAAATGATCTTTCAAGATCCCTTACAGCCTGGGCTGTTCTATGATTTTGAAATGAGAAGAGGTTGAAAAATGTCAGGACTGTTATGTATGGAAGGGTCATTGCCCAGAAGAGGTAGTTTACTCCGGTGTCCCCTTTTGCTTAACAGCATATGCGAGAAGACAAAGTAAAGCTGAAAAAAAATGAACTTAAAAAAAAAAATTTAAAAAAAAATATTATTTTAACCAGTATATCCAGTCACTAAAGATACTTTCAGATACTGGGAGCTGAAACAAGAACCGAACATTTGCTTGGGCAATGAAATGTCCATCCTATCTCCAGACAGAATCCTCTTTTTACACCATCCTTATTAATTGGGATTAAAAAATCTGACGTTGTTGGGCATGAAATAATTGCCAGGACCATGTCTCCATTGCAGAAAGGAGTGCTGTGCAGATATGACTGAATTAACTAAGTAGGAGGTGGTGCAGAGATTTCACCCAGAATTGCACTCTGTCACTAGAGGCATTTGAGATTACTAGGTTTATAGAGAGTTTGGGTATGTCTCCATGGCACTGCACTGTGCCTGCTGCCTTAAAACTGACAATGTCAGAGATTAGCTCATTTGCCTTGCACCTTTCTCTGATTTTAGAATCATTTCAAAAGATAGATTGAGAAGAGTTCAAGATCATCCTAGTCTGTCTCTCTTCGATATACCTGGACCAATAAAGCCATGTGTCCTCATGCACATTTATCTGTCTTTGAGATAAAAGCATCGACATTCCACAGCCTGCTCATCCACCGCTGTCACAAAAAATAGATTATTCTTTTTGTTTTTAAAGAAGCCTTTTTTCTGGTGCTTGTTATTGTCTCTTTCAGTCGCATGAAATGATCCACTATAAAACATGCCCATCTCTCTTTCTAGTTGCTCTCCAATGGTGTATAGTTTTTTTTTCAGTTCCTTCAAAACTCAGCACAGCATTTTAGCTGAAGATTCTTCAGTGCTGGATGCTTATTTTGTGAGCATCTCTCTGTGCTTCTTGACCTCTCATGACAGCATTTTTTAAACAATAAGGCTTTGGTTATTCACATTAGTAAGGTCTTTAAGTTTTATACTCTGTTCTGTCATGTAGGTGGCTAATGGAAACATCAGAGAACAGCAGACTCAGGTGCACTGCACTGCAGAGCCCTGCTTGATATAGTCCTTTGTTTGACAATCAGCCACTGGTAGCTACATTTAAACTATGTTTTTCCAGCAGTTATACCCAGCCTGAAATAATGTCCCACAGAACAGTTTTCCCTAGCTTTCTCATGAGATGGTGTCAAAAGCCTTACTGAAGAAAAGATGTGTGACATCTACTATAGCTTCCATATCCACTAGTCATTCTCCTGTCACAGGAAGAAATTAGATTGCTTTGATGTGATTGATCCTGACAAATCAACGCAGACTGTTGCTTATCTTGTTTTCTTTTCAGGGCATATGAAAAGTCCTTTGTTTAATTGTTTGTTCCACTGCTTTTGGGGGATTTGAAATCAGGCTGGTAATTCTCTGGCTCCTCCTGTATGAATACAAGCTTTCTGTTGGCTTTTCCCAGTTTTCTAGTATCTCACTAGTCACCCATTAATCCTCAAAGACAGTGGGCAATGATTCTGACATTGCTTCAGCAAGATCTTTAAATACAATAGTTGAGATAATTACTTTTTAGACTCTTACGTGCCTGCATCAACCTGAGGTAGCCCCACTGTCATTGGTGTTGCTGGCTGCTATATTGTAGCTAGCCTCTCTAGTAAAGCCAGATACAAAAAAGCAGTATGCTTTGGTCTTGCCATCACTACCTGTTGATAATTCTTC
This sequence comes from Limosa lapponica baueri, assembly GCA_002844005.1. Classification (NCBI taxonomy): domain Eukaryota; kingdom Metazoa; phylum Chordata; class Aves; order Charadriiformes; family Scolopacidae; genus Limosa; species Limosa lapponica. The sequence goes on from KZ505990.1 coordinate 479,692, forward strand.
CTTTGCAATTTGTGTTCCAACATATTTTTTCGTCTCCTAGTATTACTAATGTTCTTGAATGATTTCTAGTTATGCACCATGTCACTTTATAGTTGTATCTCATTTCATGCTTTTGTGAGTCCATCTCTATTGCCTTTTGCTATTTCTGTAAGCCTGTCTGTAAGCTGACATTTTTGCCTCCTGTATGTTTTTCAACAATTCCTGATGAGTGAAAAGATTATTGTTCACTGAACTCTCTTTGTTAATTTCTGCTTATAGTTTGCACTTGTGTCCTTAGTGCAGGCATGTTGAGGAACTGCCATCACTCTTGGACTGTTTTTCCCTTTCAGCTTAGCTCCTGGAGAGCTGACCAGTCAAGTTTTTGAGGTTGTCAGTATTTTGAATCCATTGGTTTCTGTTTTGCTATTCTTCCTCCATAATGATGCTCACTTGAGTTGTTTTCTGTGTTCGGGTTTTCAAATTACTTGTGCCATTAGTTAGAATCAAATATAGAAATACTTTGTTTCTGGAGGTTTCTCTGCCATCTGTATTGACTAGTTGTTTCCAGAATATCTGAAGGAGCAGGGGATTCTGTTTCCGGCTATATGCAGTTTACATTAGTTGCCTCTGCAGCTGAAATGCTTGAGCACTGCCAAGATCTTTCATTTAAATGATTCTGCTTATTGCTCATAAAAAGCCTCTTCCACCAGATCATCCTGTTTTAGAGGATGTTAATAGATTCCCCATCACATGTATTTCCCTTTAATCATTACTTAAGAGCTTTTCAACTGCTCAAAAGTCCTCTGCATTCTGGGATCTCAGAGCAAATAAATATGTCCTTAATATCTGAAATATCAGATCCTTCCTTTTTCACCTACCTGTGCTTCTTGAACAGGTTCATATCTGAGAATGTGATTGGACTGAGCCTCTTAGGCCAAGTAAGCAATAACTTTGATCATGTATGAAGACTTCAGTCTTCTCTTGTTTATTCCACATACTTGTGTATTGGTATGCAGATGTCGAAGATAATCAGTGAATTTGATACATCATTCTCTTCCTTGTTTTGTCTCTGATCCTATTAGGAATAGGTCTATCCTCCCAAAATTTTATGGCCTGATCAGATAACTCCTGTTAATACAAATCCATGGTGGCTTGCTTGCTTTGTCACCTCTCCCTTTCAGTCCCAAAGACAGCTCACATTGGCTTCACTGGCTCATGTGCAAAGATTGACCTCTGGTGGATTACAGGGGCTACTGGTGTGACCCATTTGGGCTGTTTCTGCATCTCCTATATTTCTATATACTTCAGAGCTGAGGTTTCTTAGAGTGGCAGGTGAGACCCTACTTGGTGCTTTCTGCCTCTATGAGTTGGAGCCTGATGGTCCGCAGGTGATCTATCTGTCAAAGTCTCTCTACTTCATTTGTCTTGAAGTATAAACCTGAGAGTTTTAGATGTGTTGTATTTATAAGCACAGCCCGGGGAGGGAAGCACAGTGTGTAGGAAGCCAGGAGGAAATTACTTCTCTGCAGCTGCATTGGGTGTCCTTCTGTGTTACTCATTCACTGAATTAAAAGCAGTGGTTACTTGAGGAAGAGCTTGTGAGTATCTGTCTGGAAATCACAACATGGTCTTGAACTTGCAATGTAGACTCAGGACTTCATTTTCCTCTTAATGTCATTTTTTCTGTGGATATATTTAAGAATTTTATTCTGGATGGTATATGTAGCCCAAGCAAGCACTGGGCTTTCCTCTAGACTACACTGTGTGTTGTCAAATTAACTTTGACACCAGTGGTACAGCATTCACCTTTTCACCCTCTGCACTCTTCAACCCAGCTACAGCAGCACAACAAGTGTGCATCCAGCACAGTGTAAATCAGCATGCTTATTTTTAGATTTTTTGTGTCTTATGTCTTTATTTTCATATATATTTCAGTTTCCACAAAACCACATCTGTGGACAGTGTTTTCTCCTGCTAGGTCTTCAGGAGATGGTGCACATCAATTTCCAGGATGGTATAAAGGTCATAGAGCAAACCTAATGACTTGAAAAAATCAGGGAACACCTGGGTTGCTATATTTGCTGGTGTGTCCCCTCCAGGCTGCCAAGTGTCCAGCCCACGGTGTGCCCAAAGAGGTACCTGCCCCTGGGCTGCACAGCTGGAATTGGGCTCCTCTCGGGATATTGGGTCCTTCTTAGGCTACCAGGCAGTCTACAGGGAGAGGAAGATGTAGGGGTGGAGGAGAAAGTTAGCTCTTGACCAAGTGCCTTGTGGTGAGAGGGGTCAACTCATCCTGGAGGAGTTTCCTTATGTCAGCAGAGAAAGGAGAAGAATCCAGAAACTTCTTTTCTGCCACTGACTTTTTTCAACCAAGAAGCATTTTTCCCTCACCTGATGACTAGTTTTGGAGCAGTCTTGCATCTTTTTTTTTATTTTTTTTTTATTTTTTTTTTTCTGAAAGTTACATGATTCCTTTAAAAGAATTGATTTTTTTGCTGAGGGATGCTGAGATGCATATCCAAGTGCAAGAGTTGGGTAGATATGAAACTGCTGCCAGCCCTCTTTTAACTTTGTCTTCCTGCGGTTAGAATTTAGTTTTAAATTTGTGTGTAAATGCATTTCACATGCTACTGTGAAAGATCGAGCTAGTTAAGAACTGCATGAGCTGCTTTTATATTAAAGACTTAGATTGGATAAATAAGGGGAAATTTTGGAAGTGGGGACTGGTGGTGGGGGAGGCCAAATTACAGGCAGTAAAATCAAATGTTGCCAAATCCTATACATTTTAAATAATAATAAAAAAAAAACCAACAAGAAAAACTCAACAAAAAACCCATGATCTTTTTAACCTCTTTTCTTTTGGCAGTGCATTGTGTTGAACTGTTCTGATGGACGAGACTGCAAAGCCATGGGGAAATTCTTCAAAGGTCTGGCACAATCTGGAGCCTTGGTGTGCTTTGATGAATTTAATCGTATAGAGCTGGAGGTAATTGTAGTACCAGTTTCTTAGCAAAGTTGGTATTCAACGAAAGTGACAAGCTTGACAACTTCATTAACAGTACTGACATTAAACAACATTGACTGAAGCTTACTGTTAAATAAAAAAAAATCACAATTTTAGTACATTTTAATCAAACTCAACCAGTTGTCTATGCCAAATCTGTCCTTGGGATTTTTTTATGATTTCTGTGTTCTCTACTGTAAGTGTAGCCAGAGAAATATTGCTGTTGCAACCTTCTGAGCACGGTGACAGAGGGAGGTTTGTGGGGAGACATTGCATTTTGTTCGTGATAGATTAGTGGCAAGATTTCTCTTCCGCACTAGTGTGCAACCTGCCACTCACAGTGTTTTGAAAGACAGGAGTTAACTTTCATCTACAAAAAGCTCACAGCCAGGGAGAGAGACTGCTTTAATACCACATTTATTACTTTGTTGGAGGGGGAGGGCCAACAAAAAACAAAAAGCAACCCTGCAAAGGATCTGCAACAAACGAGAGCTCCAGGTTTTGGTTTTTTTTTTTTTCATTATTCAGAATAGAATTTAAGAAGGTAATTTATTACACTTGCACAAAGCATAATTAAATGTCCATATAGCGAAATACTGCATAACCTATTTTCTTGTATAAACTGAGGTGATCTGGTTGATCTTTTGTACCTCCTACATTTTTCTGATTTTTTTTTCTTTCTGTTTAAATCACAGATACTGGCAGCCCTTGGTAGAATGTATTGACATTGAATTAGGTTATAACCGTTCATTTAAATTTCTGCTTCTGAGGTAGCACAGAAACAGGCTTTAAAAATACAATATGCTTGCTATATTTTCCATTATCTTGTATTGGACCATCTGAGATACATAGCTAATTCTGTAAGATGCTATGTCTTTAGCATTTTCATTCACTTAGCAGGTTATCACTTGATGCATAGGGAATTTTCCAATGCATTGGGCAATTTATTAGCTTAAGGGTGTGACAGATTTTTGTTTTGATTACATTTAGTAGCACATTAAAACATCAGTTTGAAGTTTAAAAACAAATATACCAGTGTTTTCAAACCAAAAGTGTGTCAAAGATCTTGTTTGTGCTTCCCTTGGATGCTCTTTGTAGCTGTTCAGCAAGTGTTGACCCTTCGGACATGGGGTCTGAGCAGCTGCAGGTGTAGGAAGATATGTCTGGGCTCACCCTCCACTATGTTCACTATCAGCAATTTGGGTGGGCTGGTGGAGTGGAGCTCTCAAACAATCCGAAGGGAACAATAGCATAAAAACTTTGCTCGGGTGGGAAAAATTGTGGGATCATTTCTTCCTTATCACTGTTTGCTCCTCTGCTAGACTGAAAGATTTTCTGACTAGATTGTAGTATCATGAAGAGCAGCTGTACCTGCACTGGTTCTTTTTCTGAAAAAGAGGCAGCGTCCACTCCTTTTTATATTAGAGTGCAGCATACACCAAGTAAATGCCTGAGTGAAATCTCTTTTGCCTTTGTGCACTTTTTTCCTTTGCCCACTGACAGGAGATCCCTCAAGACCAGCACTAAGCTCCTCTTCATTAGAACCCAGTTTCCAATTTAAATTTTAATTAGAATGGATGACTAGGATACGTACCATTCGCTGTAATTTCTGCATGCCACTAATCAACAACCAGAAGAGTACTTCTTGTTTTTATTTCTAAAAAATAAGTTACTTTTCTGTAAAAAGTTTGCTGCTGGCAGTTAAAATTATTTTAGCTCATCCCATGCAGTTTCATTTTTTAATGGGATTCATGCTTGCAAAGGGATATTCTTTTTTCATTCTTTTAATGTAAGGTCACCAGAACCTGGATTCTTCCATTAACTTAGGGCTAGAGCAAAATAAAGGTTAGGGTTAAACATGCATACTGTAACATAGGTTAAACTCCTAAATGTGTTTTTTAGCACTTTTTAATCCATTTTGATATATTATATTATGTTATTTTAATATATTATCATGCACTGGATATAATGATATAGACTTGACAGATTGAACTGCAAGATGACACTTCTCCCGTGTCTGTTTTACTTGTCTTTTTATGTTTGTGTTTGTTTGTTTTAATTCTGAAACATGGCTTGAATTATAGATGTCTTCAAACTGGGAAATAAACCGTCAGGAGATCTAAATATTACCTATGTGGTATTTCTGCTTCTCAAATTGCTCAAGAAATTTATTTCCAAAGAAAGATGTGCCATACAAATTGCAAAGGATTTTATCTAACCAAAAGGCAATATACCTGATTAAGGAATTTCTCAGCCTCTGGCACGCAGAGGCTGCCATAGATGGAGCGAGCTGGTACAGGGTAACTTTGGTAGAGGCCACACAGACATTTGAATGGTCTGATACCATTTGAAGGCTTTTATAGCATATTTAGAACAGTGCCTGGAAATCCATAAGAGGCCAGTAGGTGTCTTCTTCCGGTTCAAGTTGCTGGTCAATCCCCACAATTATTCCCAGCCACCGCTCATTATCACTGTAATTGTCTGTCAGTAAGACAGTTGGGTCTGTGTCAGAGCGCTAACATCAGAGCTGTGAGTCAGGAAAGGCTTTGGGGTTTCTGAGGCTTTTTCATGTCCTAAAAAGAGCTCAGATCTAACGCAGCTCCTAGTCTGTAGACTTCAATTGAAAAAAAATATCATCTTTACAACATGTCTGGTCTCTTCCCTCAGTCCAATACCGTGACATCGGCCTCATCTGCACAAGCTCAGCTAAGCTGCTATCATCCCCTATTGAATCTAGAAATCCACAAAGTTATTCATTCCTTTGTAAGTGTCGGAATGGATGAGATAAAAACACAGAGATTGTAAATGTCCTGTAGGGAGAACCATTGGGAATTCTACTGGGAATTTTTCCATTAAAGTGAGTAGATCCAAAATTTTGCCTCATCATCTTTAATTGCTCTTCAAAAGCTCTAATACTGTCACTCTTAATTTTGTATGAGTATTTGCAAAAGAACATTCAGAATACACAGTGGAGTTTTTGAAATTTCTAAATATTTTTAGTCACACACTTGAAAATTTTCTTAATGACACACTGTAGGAAAGAATAAATGCCAGAGATAAGAAATAAAACATGCCCTTCAAATTCTGAGGACTAAGATCTAAATAACTATGAGTTCACCACTGGCACGTTACAGGGCCTGAAACTGTGTCACAGGGGTAAGTATTTACAAGAATTTCAGGCTGTAGAGGCAGCTAGCTAATATGCCTCTGCATCAGGCCAGATATTACATTATAATGGATCACACAATTCAAATAACTTCAGAATTTCTCTCATTTCATAGAAAGATATTATGCTGCTTCTGCGTGCTTAGAGAAAGTACACTTTGACACAGCTATAATCACAAGAAAAGTAATACTCTAACAGGAAAATGAAATAGGACATTATCATGCTGGTAGATAGCAGAAGAAGCGAACTCATCTTTTCTGCAAGTGCATTCCCCAAACTAGAGATAAAAACAGTGATTTAATTTCTGTAATAAATATTCTAAAAGAGAGAAATCCAACCTTTTGCTTTCTGACCCCAACAATATTTGTTATTCATAATAAAGTGTTTGGATTACTAGCCTCAGCTATTTTTCCTTTTTTTTTTTTTCTTTAATCTCTTCCTTTGTATTTTCTGGTTGTCTTTTTTTTTTTTTTGTTGTGGGTTTTTGTTGGTTTTTTACAGTGCCTGAAGAAATAACATGATTCCAAGTGTGGAAACAGTAGCTATGAGGGAGCTGTAGAGAAATAAGCAATATAGCCTTCCAGTATATATGAGTAGTAGTTCTTTGTCATTCTCCATCTGGAGAAGGTGGCTCCCATAGGGTGCCATGCACCTTAAGGGTGCTACTCACCCAGGCGCCGTGCTTGGACATGAAGGGGTAGGAGGCGTTGCATCAGTCCATGCAATCACCATGAAGACAGAGCACCTGGATTAATCTGGTTTTATCCAGACACACAGCTGAAATACAGGACAGGTGAAAGGTGTTTCACACACACTTTGGCTAAGCTAGTGCAAAGATGGCCACATTACGAAGCATTCTTGAAGAAGGTGCAAAAATTTCTGCAGCCTCTCATTGAGCTAGTGGTTGGTCTCAAGCTAATATCTGCTTTGTTACTGGCATTTGTAAATAAGAGAAATTGATGGAATTATCTTAAAGGAGGGCTTTGCTTCCAATTCACATTAGGTAAAACAGGAAAGTCTCTTCTTTTTGCCACCCTACACGTGGTTGATTTGAACCCCAGCATGTACTTTCCCTCGTCAAGTTTTGTATGCCTATGTCCAGCAGCACCCTTCTCTTCCCAGCTTCCTAACCTCACCTGCTCATTCTCTGGCACTGATTAAAGTCCAGTTTGAGTTCCTTATTTCTATATTATCTTGCAGAAGCTGAAGCATGCACACAGGTTCAGATTTAACACTATCTTCATAGCTACGTGCTCTACTCTGGAACGATAGAAATGTTAATTTGGAATTTGAGAGTGCTCAAAAAACGACTTATTAGTGCTTCCTCCCACATCTGAAGAAAAGGACAGATTCCACCTGATGCAACCTCACCTTTCAGTTGCCCTGGGGCAACTGTCTGCTCCCAGTGGTGTGACTCAAACTGTCACACTGAGGTCTACAAAAGTGAACTGTGTTGCATGCAAAGACTTCTCTATTACAGAATCATCTCTCACTTTTGGAAACATTAATTTTTAGAAACACAAATGCTGTTTACTGGTAGGTGCTCACTTACAGCTTGTGTCTTCCAGACCAAAATCAACGAGAGTCAGACAGCTCATACTTTTTCCTTTGCTGAGACAGAGGTAAAGGAAGATCCATCAGGCTCTCAACTGTGATTTCCTGATCTGCAAGCAGTTCCTTCACCTGCAACTGTCTCTGTCACATTGATCTGTGTGCATTCAAAATGTTGGTAAAGTAGATTACTGTACCATGCCCAGCTTTTCCACTATCATGAAAAGATGTGACACCCTGCAAGCATACAATGTGGCTAATTGAAGGCATTGAGTTGTGCAGGCACAGTGCTAGGGGAATCTTGCACCATACCCATACACTGTCCCAATGCTGGTTCTGTAAATTTTGTGCATGAATTCTTTCAAAAATTTGCTTTTCCCATCAGTCAAACTCCTTCTGGTGTGTGTCTCTGAATATCAGTGATAGTTGTCTATTTTTGTTAATTTTACAATACTTCTTTATTTTATGGTAGCTTGCAAGGCTTCTTGCATTTTCACTGCTGTTATTTGATATTCTCTTGTGCAAGGTATCATTTTACTGTTGTTTTGTGCTTTTTTTTTTCTTTTAATGGGCACAAGTTCACATAGCAGCCTTGAGAACAGCACGCTGTGATTATTTTTCCTTACAAATGAAGGGGATAGCTGATTTCTCCTATTCATTTTCCAAATGTCACTTCATAAATTCAGCTGGTTTATAACCACTGAAACTGTCTTGAGTAGATTCTGCTGTTTACTTATTTCTGTAATAAAACTTTAAAACTAATTTGTCCTGTTTCCAACATTTTCAATTCTCTTTCTTTGAAAGCTTCAAAGAAGACTCAGGATAATTAGTTTAATTGCTGATATCCCATTTTTTCTTACAGATTGTTTTGATATTCATGACTATGGGGATGAAATATCAGTTATTTATAGACTTTTTTCAAAAAAAGAGGTATGAAAGCACTTATATCCTTAAAAAATAATCATAGTTTAACATAATATTTTACTATACCCTCCTAAAATCCTGATGCAATGTACCTCTCACTGTCTTTTATATCAAATGTGTTCAGTTTAAAAGACTGAACACTGAACATCTTAAGATCTAACATCTTAAGATGGATCTGGATTTTTTTCTGCTACTTAGAATTTTATGCTGTGTGCTCTGGGAATGCTTTCCAGCACCTTTGCTAACAATGCAGAAGGCAGAAGAGAATTTAGATCATTCTTCTGAAGCTCTGCATTGGCTCTGCAGTACTGGTCTTGGTAAAAATTTTTAACATATATGTAGGAAAACAACTTGAAATCCTGACCTTACAGCAGCCAAAGAAAGCCTGGCCATTATTTTTGAGTGTTCTATGCTCTCTTGCTAATTTAGCAATGCTTGTTGGCATGTGACTAATGAAAATAACTACCCAAATTGGTTTATTTGACTGGGGCTTGGATCTGTGCAGATTTAAAAATGTGTAGAATATGTGTACTTTTAAATTAACTTCTCCCTTGTGACTACAATCCTATAAAACATTGAATCTTTATTGGACAGTTGTTTTGTTGAGGACAATGGTCTTATCTTTAAGTGAACAATTCACATGTCAGAGTGGTATTTTCTTCATTGACATATTGCCAAATTTATATCAAAATCCACTTTAAAATCTATTCTTCCCTCGCTATATTTTTGCATGTTTATTTTATGTGCAAGAAGTAGATATTCTTAGTGGCCCAAAGGTGATACTGTAGCAGAATTGTTCATTACCCTGGCCATTTTAGATCTAACTGCACCCTAATTTTTCAAAGCTTTTGATTATTTGTCATTAAATGTATGTGAATGCTGCACTCGAGTAATGGGACCGATATGTTTATAGCCTGTAAGAGACTCACTTGCATTTCAACAATGTATTTGACTATGCTGATATTTATTTCAAGTATATAAATTTCCCAAATTGATGACCACACATCTGTGTATATATTTCATCCTGGTGAAAGACTGCAATATTTTCCCCAAAGAATAGACATCCAATATTTCATATCCTCATGCAGCTAATGTTGTAGGAGGTTGTTTTTTTTAAACTAAGGGCTCAAAACAGCTTCTATTTTCTTATTTGTCTTTTTGTTTAAAGGACGAGTTAGGTCACTATACTTAAGTTTACTGCTCTGTTTCTTTGAAAGTGAATGGCAAAACAAGTGTCTAGTTAACTTGAATGTTTGAAAGGATTTCTTCTGAAAAGGCGGATTCTTCTGTTGGAATTTTATATTTCCTTATCTTCAGCGGGGCCAGACTTTAAAGGCCTGAAAGCAACTCCCATTGATTTTTCTGAAAGTCCCTAATCAAGTATCCAAGAAAGAAATTTGACCCTAAATAGGGATTTCTAGGGCAAGGGGGATTTGTCTGGGCAGTCTGCTTCTGAAGGAAGAAAGCTATATTCTTTCCTCTCTTGAAAGGCAGTTGATGAAAGAAACATAAGGAACGGCTCAGCAAAAGGAAAACAAAAAGGTTCTAAACTGCAGGTAGAAACAATATACCTTTTGATAAAGCTAATGTTGCTTTGTGTTAAAAGCAGAGTTCAGATTGCCAGGAGTTACGCTCTTTGTGCGATGATTTCCTACCTCACACCATCAAAGACTTCCAAGCACCGCGTTGAATAAACTACCACTCGAAAAGAAAAAAAAAAATCCCCTGAAGGTAGGAGATGATGAACAGGTGTTGGACTGTCTTTTAGAGAGAACGGGATGCAGATCTGAAAGAGCAAGGTGATGGGGGCAGCAACATGGTGGGTTGGTGGGTTTCAGCCGTCGCACTGCCTGCCCTCTGAGCGGAAACACAGCACACCTTTAAAGCACGGGTTTGGTGTTCAAGCAAAAAGCCCCAAAACACCACTGCCCCAGCAAGAAAATGAAAGGAGTGTTTGGACTTGGAATTTTGTGCAGAATAAAGATGGACCGTACCCAGCCCCAGCCCGGAGCAGCTTCTGGGTTAGCCATCCTGCCCCAGGGGGCTGTGTCCCCAAACTACGGGGCTGAGCTCCCTCTTCTACCTCCAATCAGGATGGCTTTGGGGGTGACACCCTGCCCTGGTGGCTGCCTTCTCTACACCATGGAGACAGCCACTGCTGATGGCACCGGGGAGAGCAATGCCATCCTGAAGGCAGTGGGAGGAGGAGGAGGCTGCAGGGGCACAAATATAGAGACACCTCAACCGCAATTAAGTAGCTGCCTGTTTCCTTTTTTTTAATGGTTGCTTCCTGTTTGATGAGTTTTTTACTTCTTTTTTTAAACCACATTCCTAACCAAGACAGTCTGTGACAAAAAGCAACAAAACAAAATCTCAAACTCCTGTGTAAATTTTGTATCTGCTGCTCCAGCTTCAATAAGCTAATAGCTCAATTTCAAGCAAGCTATTTATTTTTGCATATTGTGGTTTTAAGGAATAGGTTATATTTAGCATGCTCATATTAAAAAGAGGCTGTTTATCTATGTTCTTTTTAATACAACATGGGGAAAGTGATTAAAAGTCAAAATAAAATGGAATATTTATTATTTTGCCCATCTGTTAGTTACATTTGTTTTTTGCATCCCTGGACAGAGTGGAAAATAGTTTGCATTAATTAATTCAAGCAATTCTCTGTTGTACTATCCAAACATGATATCTAATATTTGCAGTCTATTTCAGCTCTCAAAATAGGTGAGGGGAAAAGATAGATATAATTGAACAGGTGTAGTGGTAACTTAGCAGGGGATATTTTAAGGGGGAGAAGGGATTATGGTTTGGGGGTTTTTTTTGTTTGTCATGTGTGTATGCCTTCACATACACACATGAAAAAAACCCTGTAAAAATAATCACTGAACTTCCTTCTTGCTGTCTGCAGTTAAGTTGGAAACAATGAATTCCCTGTACTTTTTGCCCCTGCCCTGTATGACAGCACCATATCTTTGATGCTAGATTTCCAGTAGGTAACCTTGTTACTTTGATGAAATGTCTTTGAGAGGTAGGTTCATGGTAGAGAGTTCACTAGTCTTACTGTCATAAAATGGGAATTTTAAAAGAAACAACAAGAATGTAAGTCGCTTGCCCTTTCGGCTTAGGGAAGGCTTTGTTTCACTCCAAAGCCTGCAGATTTTCTTCATAACCCAACTAGAAATTATTTTACCATTAACTGGGTCTCTTTTTCTGACTATTTTATTTTATTTTATTTTTTTATTTTATTATTTCTTACTGTCTCATTTCAGACCTGTGCCCAGCAGTCTAGTACAGAGAGCGGGGCACGTCACCACTTCTCTCCCCACATCACTGTCACTCTCTATGTTGGAAGAAGAAAAGGGCCCAGTTTGGCTCCTGCCAGTCTGCAGCACGATGTCAGGATGGTGAGGGTTAAAAATGTGGGAGTCAGCAGAGTTCTAGCATTTATTGTAAACAAAGCCACCTTTTCATTACGTGGCTTGTGGCAACTCACCAGCTTTTCTTTTTAGCAGTCAATGTCGCTGTTAAATTGTGGAAAAGCAAAACCTTGTGGAAAAGCAAATATTTCATCTAAACTGAATTGGCCCTGTTAAATAAATTTTTAAAGGTAATTTTCTTGAGGTTTGCCATTATATTCAGGAGAGATTTATCAACCTTTTTTCTTGTTTCCATGTGTAATTTTAGAAACTCCAACTAGTGAAACATTTTTACAGCTAAATAAGTAGCTCAGCTTCACTGGGGAGTAGGCTACAGAGGCTGCATGCACTGACAGTTTTGCTGAGATAGTTTCATGGCCCTCTAGCACAAAGCGATGAGCAATGAAAACACCTCCTCTTGATTAAAAAGAAATCCACTTATTTAACATTCTTGCTTTTAATATCAATTTAGCCTTCAAGTCGCCAGTGTGAAAGCAGATGCAACATTGCATGTCTTGCTGGTATGCATTAAGCCCTTGAATGCTTTCATTTTAATTTGGAGCTGAAGTTTGACCTAATTTTAAGTTTTCCAGTCTTATAATTATAAATTGGATGTATTCCAATGGCTAGTGTTATATCAGATATACTTTTAAAATGAGTTCCAGACTTTTAGTCCTTGTCACAAGATCTGTCTTTGCAACTCATGAGTGACAAGAGTAAAATCTGTCCCCATCCTCACTGGAAATCTGAAAGATAATTTCCAGACATAGGAAATGTTGGTTCCCAGCGAAACAATCAGAGATGTCAGCTTGCCAAAATTAACTCATCGTGCTGGTGGCAGAGGGCATTTTACTTGGAGGCATCTATTTTATACTCACATTCCCTATTGTCTGCTTATTCTCGGGAGGAATTGGTGGAGTGACAGAGCCGACTTCCTCCTGCCCCGCTGCCGAAATGCCTTTTCTGGCTATTACAGAGAAAAATGTTTTGTGAAGCTATTTCATTTTCAAGTGTGTTAGCACATTCAATCATGACATATCAACTACTTCTTTATAATAGAAAGCTTCCTTGAATGTTTATGCTGTGTTTTTGCATTCCAAAACAGCTTCCTTTTTACACATGAATTCATAGATTTAGCTTAAAGTTCCTCTGTGCAGAGGGCTGAGGGTCTCTGCAGTACTGGGCTGGGAGCAAATGTCCTCCTGCAGGAGCACTGGCCACCTCCTCACCTGCTGCTCCAGAGCAAGAAGCACCTCTTGGACCTCTCAGACCCTGACAAAATCACAGAGCAATGTCTATGTTTAAAACCAAAACCAAACCAAAGGCTCTGACAAAACCAAGTGCTCTACTGCACTCCCTGTTCTCTCCCTGGAGAGAAGAGCAGCGAGGGAATAAAACATAAACGGAAGGTATCAAATGTGGTGCTGAACACGTGTCTGGAGGGTATGCCTATGACAGCTATACTATATACTGGTAAAGAACATAAATATATAGCATATAATAGAATTATATATATATAAATGTATTAACGATATGTTTGATTTCCTATTTATGCTATGCAGTAGTAGTATTAAAAAGCTATTATGACATGTTGTTTAAAAAAGAAAAGGCATGTTTTGTCAGGAAGATTTAAGACCATACACAGTAAAAGTAATCTATCATAGAGAAAGGTTAAGCTCTGGCTGGAGATGAGACTAGCATGTGATTGTCAAAGGTTAAGTACTGGCAGTGTCATGTGTTACCACCTGCCAGAGGAGTTGCCCTAATTGTCCCTGTGTGCAGGGTGAACCTGGGTGAACCGGGAGGTAAAGTGAGTTAGTCCAAACCTCAATAAAATAGACTGAGGCTAATGCAGTTGGGAAGACATTTCAGCTGCTGTTTTGACTCATCAATGGGGAGGGCTCTATCAAATGAAAGTTGGGGTTTGGTCACTCAACTGGGAGGCGGTAAATTATTAAGCTGTTGTAATTTGGTATTGTTCACTTGAGAGCTGTCTGTCAGTGCCTCTGGGGGTGGACAGGAGCTGACTCGCCTGTCCTGAGGATGCTGAGCAGGACATGTGTGTGGAATCTTACAGCCGACCCATTCGTTCAAGGTTTTTTTGCCCTCATGTTTTTTTTGTTTTCTAGTGTTGTTCCCCCACTTGTTTTTGGACAATCCAGAATAGGTTTCTTGTTTTTCTCTGGGGAAATCTACACAACGTTTTCTGAGAGAAGAACCACCCTAGCAATCACCAGAAAAAAAAACATTCCTCTTGCATGAGCCAACCTCTGAACTGTGATTTCCACTATATTTAAGCAAGTTATGATCTCTGCATATCAAAAATCACATCTCAGTGGAGACCTTATCAGACATACTCAGTATGGTCCATTATGGTTGGCAATATGACCCTTTAAATCAAAATTATTTTAGGAGGCTATTTGTTGCTGGAAATGGAAAGTGATATATTCTAAATGGGCTTTTAAACTAAGAAAATAACAGACCCGGTGCTTCATTGCTGGATTTGGAAATTCTCCAAGGAAGATTTTTAAAGTTTATATCTTGTTTACAGTTTGTTCTCACTCGGATATCAGATAAAATGTTATGTTTTCTTACCTTTATAGTTACTGATGAAAAAGTTTAACACACAGCCTAACACTAGAATTTACAAAAAATAATGTCCAGGAGGATATAAAAGACAGTTCTACCCAAGATGAGCAGTGTAGCTCATCAAAGTAGAAGCTTTTCATTTTATTTATTTTTACCATCCGTTTGGATGTAAATTCATGAGGCTCACAACAAGTTTGAATTCAGTCCATTTTATCTTATCCTTTTTTAAGACAAGAAAATGAGAACAAAGCCATTAATATCTCCAGTCAGTGTTTTCCCCAGTTTATAATGACATACCAAGAGACTCATAAGGACTAGAAATAAATGTCTGCAAAAAACCTCTGTGTTCTTTTTCTTCTTAGCAGGTAATTGTACAATCAGAGTCAAATTTTTACTTCAACTGGTGTATGAAAAAACCTGTATAAAACATTGAAGATTCTATTCTAAAATCAATCAAGCATCTTCCCGACATGAAACCCATGGTTCAGATCCACCTTATGTTGTAAATGATAAAGCAGGAGCAATTTCACTCTCTTGTTACAATTTTGAAAAAAATTGTGAACTCTATGCAATAAGGGTTTAGCACCTATGTTCTGAAGGTGTAATCCTACAAGAAGAGAAATTTGCCAAATTTGAGTAATTTTTTTTTTTAATAGAGTTGATGTTTTTGGTCTGTTTTGCAGCCCAAAAGTGAGAGATGAAAATGATAATGGAAAGGGGTTGTCACTTGTACTTGTAGCTGTACTGTATTCATGAAGCCTTCTAAAATCAGTATGCACAGAGACATCTTTTCAACCACTATCAAAAAGCTGCTGGTGAGAGCCCAACAACTACCACATCAACCTACAAACTAGAAAGCAGACAGGGGTTCCTCTATTCTGGCTGAAAAATGAACAAATATGGGGTTTGTGAAAGAGGCAGGGCATTATCCAAAGGATTTTTGTTAGTTACTTCTCCTTAGATCTCCATAACCTTGAGTACATGCATAATAAACTGTGTCTAGTTAAGAAATCTCTTTGCTGAGCATTTATTCCTTGTTTATAACATAAGTACATGATTTCTGGGTTAAATACAGCCTTTTTTGGTATCTATTGACAAGTCTATTTACAAACACATGGCTGTTGGTTGGTTTTAGATGGGCCAGACTTGGAAAGGTTCATCTCTTGGGCTGGAGACATCAGACACAGCATTCTCAATGAAAGTATCTAGAAGATATTTTTGATGTGATGCCTCTTTAAATCCTTACAGATTTTTAAGGTGAGACTTTGTAAGGAGGCTCTATTTATAAAGAGATTATAAAATATTAATGGCTTTTTTTTACCTAGTAGTTAAGCAAATCTTACAGCATATCTCATGACATGTTACTTATGTTGATTCTGTTCCTGTCGTCGTGACCATTTGCCCTTTGTAGCTGTCTTTTTCTTCACTTCATAAACATGTGGGACACTTTATGCTCATGCATTGTGTATGCTGACTCATTAAACTCTCTGGCAATCTCTTTCAATTTTTATACAAAAATGGGATGCACTGAACACCCCTTGAGATTCACCCCAAATAATTCTATGGTAATAATAAAATTGTGAACACCCACATATATATAATTGATAATAAAATCTCATCTAATTTTGAAAGATATCATGAATTCTGTATTGGAAACATTTTAAGTTATGATAATGTTAAAAAAATATATATCTCCTCCCAAACACTATATAAATCATGTGGGTTTTTTGTGAAATGCTCTCTAACTTTTCCATATAACAAAATCATTGTCTAGTTAACCAGACGTCAATGCTAGGGCATTAAAAAATGTAAATTGTGTAAGTACTGCTTGAAACAATGGCAGTTGCTCCATTTTGAACTGGGGCAGAGAAAGAATAGTCTAGTAGCTACTTGGGCTTGAAAGATGAGATCTTTTTCCCAGTATTGCAGTTTAGGGAAACCGCTTGGGCTGGGCTACATTTCTTCTGACTGATCTAATATTAAGACGTCTAAGTTTGAGCCAATGACTTTGCACTGCCCTAGCAGCAGAGGTAGAGACGGGCATGTTTCTGGAGGGCTATTCAGCAGATGAGCCTGGGGTGACATCTAACTTTAGCTATTCAAATTAGGGCAGACAAACATTGTGCTTTCTATCTCTGACTCACAGGGTAATGGCACAGACAGGCTGGGCAGCAAACACCTTTAATACAGACAGGTACTCAGGAAGCCTGCTGTTGGAGGCAATATCTCAAGTGTCTCAAATGGATACGCAGACAGATTTTGCCAGGACATTTCCAGGCAGGAGAGCACTTCCAGAGGTTCTGGGATTTGCTTTTGTTTATTTTTAGGGTCTATTTGTTCAAAGCATGGGTGAGGCTTTAATCAAGTGGGAACTTGGGTAAGCTCCTTTGGTAAAATAATTAACATTATTTTAATTAATGTTAAGTAATTAATGTTACTTTAATATTAGGTGAGAGAAAAGAAGTTTACTGCTCATGCCCTGATTATAAATTAACCACTTTTGTGGGAACTTTAAAGAAATGTTCACAATTTCATTAGAATGTAAGTCTGAATCTGCTGAGCTGCTGTGAAGTGGGGAAAATGAATCAGTAGCACTAGATTTGGACTGATCTGGCTTTTCGTTATTATTCACGTACTTGATCAATTTACAAAGTTCCCACCCCACAATCAAAAAAAACTCTTCTTAGAATAGGTGTTATCATATTTATGATAACAGAAAGCAGATTGCAATATTCACAGAAAGCTAGGATTTTTATTTTAGATAAATATTAAATAGAAAGTATGGCATTTAGCATTTCATTTTATACACATTTTTATATCACTATTTTATTACCATTTTTGATGTCCCTGTGAAGCTGTTCCAAGAAAAACATTTCTTTCAGTTAAAATTCATTTTTCTTCTTGATTTGCATGGTAAGAGTCATAGTTACTTGTATTGAACATGAGTATTCATAGCAACAGATTTCAATTTCACAAGGAAATTCCAAGTATCTATAAAGAACCTTAATATGATATACTTTAAATTCTGAGGAGGGCACTATCTAGTCTGGAGCACAGTTTAGTGGTTCTGGAAAATAAATTGACAAAAATAAATTAAAAGTTATGGACTTTTATTTAATTATCATGTTGCTAAATTTTTAAATGGCAGATGTCACTTGGAATAGATCCTATTCTCCAGATCCACAATCAAAATAGTCAATAAAACATATTCACTTCAATGATTTCTCTGCATGTAGAAAACAGAAATTCTGTCTCTTGTCTGCAATGTGCAGGTCCTGATTCTTATGTGTTAAAGGAGCTGTTTTCCATGGTGAAAATTAAGAGAAAGAAGAAAACACTTTCTGTATACCCAGCTGTTTGAGCCTGCTCCAAAGAGCCGGCTGGAACCAGTATTTTCACACAGATGCAGGCAGTGATAGTCAGATGGCTCCATAAGAGCTGCTGCTCAGTTTTGGGTGCAGTTCTGGCCGCACTCAGGCTGTGATTTTTCTGTACAACAGCATTGTCCTTTATCACCTATATAAATCCCAGAAGGAGTAAGAAGGGATAAGTGGGAGGAGGGGTGCATGCTCAGGATTTCATGAGAATAGCAGCCATTTCTATACTATCTGTCTTAAAATGGAGACCAGTCAGGGTTTGCTCATTCTACAGAGCGATAATTTTCTGCTTGAGATCCTGCAAATTAATTGCCAAGTGTCTCAGCTATCCCAGGAGAGGCGGTGGAAGGTGTCTTGATAGTACCTGTAGATAGCCAGGAGAGATGAGCAGTTAATGGGATTCACCAAGTCACTCCCCCCAACAGGGGAATGCGCTTCTGGTCTTAACTTAAAAATCAAATTCACCCGATGGAGAAGCTCTCTGGCTTTGCTCTGAGTTTCTCTCCACACCCAGGATTTCTAGGCTTAACTGCATGATTTCTGCACAAAGCCGGGGGGAACTTTGTCAGGACTTGTCCTGGTCGCTGCAGTGCAGGTGGGATAGCCAGCAGAGATTGCCCTGCTAAGGCTCCTTCCTGACGTAGCCCTGGGGGTGTGGTTTGGGAATAGGTAGGGAAGTTCCCAGCGGTGATGATACATGTGCTAAAAGAGGAGCTTAACCGATTATACGTTTTAGGGCTACCTAAGCAATGTGCCATACTGCACATAGCTGTGCTGAAGGAACCGCTGGACTCCCCACCATGTGCTGCCACGGGTGGGAGTGCTGTCTCTATTCCTCATCAGTCCCTGGGATGTATCAATTAAAAGCTGGGAAACTCATGAGACTCATGAGTCTCTCATGAGACTTTACTGGTGAGGTTTTTAAAGTGAATGAAGGAGCATCTCCCATTTTAGCATGCTGGTGCCTGTGAAATCTGCAGCCCCTTAAGAATCAGGGTAATTTTGCATAGCTTTTGCCCCTCTAGGTCATGAAAGTATTACACACATACATAAACCCTGTACCGTTGCAGACTCCACCAGATTTCAATGACAGGGTCACACGATTTGGGAAGGTTTAAAGAACAGTGGAAGCATCTGTGTGCGCAGGGCTGTCAGCCAGACAGCAAGGTAAGATGCTGGCATTCACAGGTTGTATTCAGCAGTGCAATTCAGTAGAGAGCAACCTGGGGGAGTTCAGCAGACCGTGGAGTAAGGAGGTGTTGAGCATACGGGTAAAGTATGTGCAGCTGGGAGCACATGCCTGTGTAGTAGTAATTTGGGTGAAAACATAACTGTATTATAGATTCCTTGTTCACAAATTTTACTCTGAAAACTATGTATGAAAGCAAGGTCACTGTCAATAACTAATGCAAGCAGATTGAAGGCCTTAAGAATTAAGAAATCAGGATTGTTTCTTGGATAAGAAATATGAGGCTCTTCTGTTCTTAATATTTTTATTAATGACAATGAGATTGTGTGGCTGGGGCTGAGAGAGAGGGGTGATAGACACTAGATTGGATCAGCTGAACATACAGAGAGAAATGCTGCAAATCAATTTTCCTTAATACATAGGCATGCATACCAAGTGCTATAATATTGCCACCCCAAATAAGTGCCTGTAAGGCTTAGCGAACGCTGCACTTATCTGGGTGTGGGGATGCCCAACATTTCTGATGAAATAAGAAATGTTACAAGCTCTCATCTGCAAGTGAAAATGAAGTAATATCTTCCTCAGGTTTTAAAAGTTGAGCTTTATGAATTTTTCAAATTGCCATTGCCTTTTCAAACCATTCTGCACTGTCTGGGAAGGGGGAGTAAAAACATTCGCCGTCTCACAATTAAGCTTGTTTACATGAGATTTAAGGTTGGTCTTGCAGGCCCAAGGGGCTCAGATAATCACCCAGAGCATGTAGTGAAACAACCTCCAAACTGTTAGAAGTTCACTCATTGCTACTCTGCAGTGAAACTAATGGGTACTCTTATGTCTTTGTTGGCAGGTGGAGAGGGGGGAGGGGGGCAGCCACACTTGGCTCTGTGCTGTGTTTCATACCATGCCAGGCACAATGGGGTCCCCGAGCCAGGTTCTCCAGATCCCCCGCCAAGCCTTTCTCTCTGCTTCCAGCCTCCTTCCTTGCCTGCTCTTCCCAGCTTCTGCTTTCAGCTCCAAGGCTGTTGTTAGTTCCAGCTGGGGGACTCCACACCTCACGGGCCCCAGTCAGTGTGTTTCAATTACTAAAGCTAACAGCTGATTTAACACATTTCCCAATTATGATGTGCAAAGACATCACATGAAACAACCTCTGAACTCCATAAAAGTTTTGGTTTTACAAAAATAGCAATTGAAGCAGAAAAGTTCTCCAAGAGGAAGGGAAGGAGATGTGGAAAGGAAGCTGACAAGAGGTGTGAGGGGATGGAACAGGACTGTACATCTCATCTGACTTGCCTTGCACCGTGGTAGGGCTGTGCAAGGTGTCCGAATGCTGCCTCTTTGTATCAGCCACTCCAGCTGCTGCTTTTGGGATATGTGTGTGGGGAGGAGGACATTTTAGATGTCTTACCTTATTTCCTGCATGGAAAATGAATAGACCTTGGAAATTTAAGATTGGGTCCCTTAAGAACCTTGTTAGCTTCTTCCCTAATCACCCTCTTTAACACCCATCTTCTCCAGAGATCCCTTTGTACTCAGGTGTTCCCTGTCAGTTGCCTAAGGAGAGAGTCATGTATGTACCATCATACACATACCATCTCTATTTGGTAAATAGAGGCATGATTGCATCAGTGAGCCCAGGCAGCGGCTCTTCACAGAAAGTTGCCTACTTGAAAAATAAGGCCAGTGGGAAACCAGAGTGGGAAGCATCCATTTCAGCTGGGCACAGCCACTTCTGTCAATCAAAGACAGTGTATGTAAGTATAACTAATTACAGAAAGAGGATGCTAATATTTGACTAATTTGGAGGTGAAGTTCCTTGGAAAAAGAGGAAACAAACTGGGATGAGCCTAGATAAAGAAAACCAGGTCCGTATTAATGCATCCTTATCAGACCCCCCCACTAGATGAATAAGAGAATCTATTTTCTTGCTCAGGTATATATTGCCTGTGTGTATATATATATAACTATAATCAAAGCTTTATAGCCTACCATGCCATGTTTTCCTAATACAATTGCGTACTACTGTCCTACCAAATCCCTGCCTCCAGCTCTTGCTTTCTCTCTCCCTGGGAAATATGGATTTGCAATGTCTGACAGGTTCATGCTGACCTTAATAGAATTACTTCCAATCTATGCTGGCATCGATGAGAGGGACGTCTTGTCCTTTTCTGTGCCTATTGTCAGAAAAAAAATCATTCTCCCATAGTTTCTACAATATGTGGACAAGGAGTGTCCAGGATATCACTGCAGATATTGCGTATTTTGAAAGTGAAAAGGTTTTACCTTTGTAAATCTAGACAGTCTAATCTAAAAGAGAAAAAGAACATAGAATTTCTTTGCTGATCAAACTTAATTTCATTAGCTAATGAGTCATGTAATTAAAAGCAATGTGTCCATTTTGCTGTCTGGCCAGACCGCTCCTGGTAGGTGTTGCAGACACCACTAAATGAAGGGGACCACTGGGAGGGAAAAACTAGGTAGAGAGGAACTGAATACTGACGGCCTCATTGCAAGTCTAGTTCTCTGCTCTGTAGACATCTACAGCTTCTTTTTATGAAGTACGATGTCCGTGCTGGGCACCTTCTCCAATGATAACCCTTAATTTAAGAAGCATGCTGTCACAAGAGAATAGAGTGAATAGGAAATTGCTAAGGATATTCTCTCTTCCTAAAACAAGAAGTATTTTACTGTAAGAGAGATATAAATCACAGCAGGGAAATTGGCCAACAAAACTACCAGGGGGCTAGGTCTGGGAAAGAATTAAAGTTAGTCTCTTTATTACATGCCTTATGAAGATGCAGCATTTGAGATGCAGCTACAAGGAATGCAACCTCGCATCTCCTGCACCCACAGCCACAACGAGATGACCCTTGGGTCCCTTTTGGAGTGCCGGCTGCCCCGCAGGTTAGTTGCCCCAGGATGTGCTAGCCTCCTTGGAGGCTCCCTACCTGCTTGGACAGAAAGCCAGGTCCCAAGGGCAGCTCCAAGGCAACTTTTGTAAGGCAGTCTAATTTCCCATGGATCCTGCAGCTTGCAGTGCCTCCAACCTGCCGCTGCCACCGGAACCATAGAGCAAAAAATGAAAAGTTTGTTTTTTATACCCTCAGCCAACAGAGTCCTAAAGACATATTTTTAACTTTTTTGTGATTTTGCCCATAAGGAGATGACTTGCAAATATGTCCCTCTATGCTAGATTCTATTTCTTTATTTCCATGGCATTCTGCATTGTGTATTTGCCAAGTTATTCCAGGTTGTAATTCATTCAAAACAAAGGGGTTTGTGTTGTGTTTATTCTTTAATGATTGGACAGTGGATCAGACCAGACTTTTGGCAGAGATCCTTCAAACTTGTTTACATTTCCATCTGTCTCTGCATCTTCTTGAGGTTTTCAGGTTATTGTGCGTGTACCGTATTTCATATTCCTAAGAGGAGCAGGCATTTTAAAAATAGAAGTAAATTAGATATTTCAGGTTCTGAAATTTCACACTTAGGTATTCCTCAGTGTCTAACAGGCAGTTTTTTAGTTGCCTTAGAATTCTGAACACTTTTGTTTCTTCTACAGATAATTTATTATGCCCTCCTTGAGAAAACCACATTGCTTGTTTTTTAGCCTTTAAATGCTTTGGTATAGCTTTTAGTCGTTGTCTTGCATTAATGCGGTGGATCTCTAGTAAGGAGACCGAGAAATATTTCACTTTCATGTGTTGGCTTCAACACTTTGAAAAATAGATCTTAGACTTGGTGTTTCATATTCATCTCCATTTTGCTTTTGAACACGCGTGGAAAAGTGGCATGGTAATTTAAGTTGTTTTGGCAGTGAATTTATTAGTAGCCTTTACTCCTTGAAATGCATTCGGAAATGCTTTTTTATTGTTTGAAAAATCTCAAAGTATCATTACAGCCATGTAAAGTTATTAAATGTATATTTTAGAGGAAGCTATGAACTGTTATTTTCCCTTGGATGCACATCTGTATGTGTGTGGGGCTGGGGGGGATTGACAGGCTTTTCTTCTGGAAGTTGCCATTCTCCTTGTTGATCTGAATTATGTTTATTGTGTAATAAATTTCTTTTTTTTATGGTATGAAACCTCCCTTCAGTGTGTTTATGCTGCCTTGCAGCAACCCAAGTGTTTTAAATGTCACAGTGAGCATTTTAGTTGAAGGTATGTATGCAATTGGATCACAGAGTAGTTTTCAACTGTTTCTTTTGGGCATGATTGCAACCTAATTTCTGACAGGACTAAAGGTATGCTGGTAAACTAGATGGGTTTTGTCATTTGAAATTTGGATTTTAGAGGGGTTTTTCTGTTGAAGTAATATGGTATTTGTGATCTTAGAAATGCGAATAATGTCATTTTTGCATACTTTGTCTGAAATAGTAGCATTCTTTCAAACTACTTGTTTGTGAAACTCAGTCTAGCTCTGCTAACTCAAGAGGAGAAATCAAATTAGGACACCTCAGAAAACTAACTGTTCAAATCAGGTCGATTTAAATGCCATTAAACTGAACAACCAAAAACAATTCACTGTTGAGAGTCTTGAGCGTGTATATCCAACATACAATACGCATATACACTGTGTTTTGCTCTTTGTCCTTGCCTATAAAGATACATAATTTAAAAGAGATAACACAACATATACTTCTGTATTGCAGTGGTAGAAACAAGAGATATGCCTATTCAGATATCCTGCTGAAAAACAACAGCTTGCTCATGCTGGCCGTCTTCCATAGCTGCAATGTCATTACTAAAGTATCCTTAGCTTGTTTTACGGTTTTAGGGGAGGGACACCTCCACCAGGGTCCCTCTGTGCAAGCGGTTGTCAGGAGGAGTGAGCTTCCTCTCCCATTCCCGATCTCTACCTCATTCTGATGCTGCATGTTGGGAGGATGAGGTTGGAAACTAAGGAGCAGAGATAACCCCCAAAGAGGCTGGTTTTTTGGATCCAGGGAAGTTGTCATCCACTTTCAAAGCTACAGGAGAAAATGCAAAGGCTTCCTGGTTCAATCTCAAGCACAGTGTTGAAGAGAGATGGGGAAGTGCTTAACTGAGTGGACTAATCCAGAGTAGATTAATTTATTTTCCTTGGTACATACATCTTTCTCTACATATACAATAAGAACAACAGAACTGACAAAGAATAATGATGTCTCCTATTATGTTAAAACAATACCATGTCCTAAATCTCTCAAGGCAGCACCACTGCTCACTCTGCAGGCTATTCTGATGGCAACAAGTTTAGAACAAATGTCCTTTATGGGAGGAAAAAAAGACAAACTTTTAGATGCACAGGTTCTTTTCTGATTCTGAAACACAATCAGGAAAAGGTCTCTTTTACAGCTATTGTTGTTGTTAAGCTGTTTGGGCTAGATTTTTTTTTTATGTATTCCCTCTGGAAACTCTTACTACACAACAAGACATTCAAAGGTGAAAGAGGTAGTCCTGGCTATACAACACATGAAAAAACAATGCAATCAAAAGCAAATACGTAGAGAAGAATGGGAAAGATCTTTTTTCCTATGGCAGTGTAGCTCTGGAGCTGGTCCATGGTGCCTGCAGCACACTGGTGTCCTCTAATTAGCCCCTGGCTAATGGATGGACCCCCTTTTGTAGCCCTTCTGGCTTTTTCCTGCTCTGCTTCCCTTCATTATTACAGTCTCTCAGGTGGGCTGGTGAGCAGAATGGGCTCTGTGCCCCTCAGGGGCAGCAGTGCCTGTATGCCCCCTACTCATCCCACTGGCGCCTTCCCATCCCTAGGCAGAGCTGCACCAGCTCCTTGGCCAGAGATCTTTGGTAGCCAGGGACATCTGATCAGGGCTTGTCCCACAGTACATCGCCTCACCTGGCATTTGGGCTGGAAGAAAAAGAGAGGATACAGTGGTTTTCTGACGGGACTGTCTGTATTCCCTCAGCTCCCCGTGTGCAGGCTGAGATCAGCGTGGATCAGTGTTACGCTAATAAAGGGGAGGCACATAGGCTCTTGCCGTCCTTACATATCAGATCAGGCTTATCCCTGTATATTAAACAGGACTTTGTTTAGCAATCCAGGGCTATGAAAACAGCCCTTTTGTGTGAGTTGCATGTGCAAATATCTCCTCTGGGTCTAAAAGAACGCAAAACATGAGTATGTACAGCTCCTTTTTTGTCTTTCTATTGTTGTCATTGCTGTTATGAGGGTCCACATTTAACATTAATTTGGAGTCGTTTCCCTGTACTTATTGCTTCCATCCTTCCATGTACCCAGCCTGTCTGACACTATTAGGTATGAGAAAGATAATTTTTGCACCTGTAATGGGTTACCTTTTATTTTAAATGAAAAATTATTTTCCAAAATAGATGGAATGCTCACTGTCTTTGATGCCAGGTCAGTATACTACCGAGTATCATCTTGGCTTATATCTTTGCTACTCTGTGGTGGGATTTCAACAATAAACTGTTCATTTTTGGTGGTTTTTTAACTTGTCACCCTCAGAGATGTTTGAAAGAGACTTTTGATTCACAAAGTTTTATATATATTTTAGATGATGAAAGGCCAGAATTTTACTTTTATGTTTCAGCAATAAATGTGAAACCCTCTGAACTTTTTTTAAATAGCAAATCTTATTAATTGTAGATGAAGGATTAAAGGAGATTTAAATAAGAGAAGCTAAAATTATTAAGTTAGTGGTGGCCCTGGCTGCACATTCCTTATCTGGTTTGATTTTTTTTTTAATTTTCTGTGCCTGTCCCACAGCATTCTGTTTCTCTGATAGCATCATTTCTGACCTCTTCCCAGGGGTTGTTTTACCAGCTCCTGACCATGGCATCCTGAATGTATCCATCAGGGAAATCATACAGAAAATGAATCTGCAGCTGGTTCCCTGGTTCATTGGTTAGATAATACAAACTAGGACACCTTTCTATTTAATACTTTAAAAATCTGAATGCGGAATTCTTTGGTTTAAGAAAATAATGTGAGAGTATTTCAGTGGAATCATACATAGCCTTTCATATCTTCAAACAGTTATTGTTTTGAACTGTGTATACGCACTGTTTAAGCAAGCTGATAAATGGACCTCCAGGGCAAAAGCTTTAGAAAAGAAAAAGGGTATCCCTGGAGAAAACTAACATTGCCTTTAAATCCACCCTCTTCTCCTTCCTTCCCCAATATCCCACTCTCTTTATTTAGGGAAGTTGTGATATATTCCTTAGTGGGTCTGATACCTTTGTATATTTTTTTATATTTTGAATCAATTTTATGGATTTCATCTTATAACTTTAGGCGTGTACTACCAGTTCTTCTGCCATCCTCCATTAGAAAACAAACAAACAAACAAACAAACAGACTTTTTTTAGGACATAATATAAATCTTGTCTTTTTAGGAGGGAAATTTAGACTATGCATAGCAACTGCTGTCATGGAAAACTGAATGGTCTCTTGCTTAAGCATTTTATCTCCATAAATAAATGTGATTTTTTTTTGTCTTTGAAAGGTCTATGAGCGAGCACTAGTTTGTTATGGTTTTATGTTGGTGGGAAGCCCTCTAGGGTGCAAAAACCTCTGCTTTGAAAGTATTTGTTGGATTCTTGAACAGCAGGAAGGAAAAGGTCTAATGGATGAACATAGAGTAGAGCATGTTTTCATATGCCCAAGAACTATCACTATGGAGCAGTTGTATGGCAGATTTGATCCAATTTCACATGAATGGAATGATGGCTGGTGTTTCAGAGAGAACAGGGCTCCTGTAGTGAAAACTACTACCCACTTTAATTATATTTTCATGCGTGGCCTATTTTATAGTGCAATTTTCCTGAAAGGCTTGCAATTTGATTTCTCAGTCTCAGGAGATTAGTTTGGTTAGGGTTTTCTTTGAAAACTAATGGACACCTGGCAAGCTTTCATTTTTTTTGCTTCATGTGTGAACATATGTTACAAATAAACCTCACAAATAAACCCTACAAATAATCCCTTAAAACTATTTTTAAATGTGATAATGAGTAGAAGGCCAGTCTTAGCCAGCAGTGTTCAATGTGAATAAGTGAACTGCAAAAGTCTGAAGAGATGGTTCTGATGAAGTGCCTGGCTACTATTCACCTTGGTTCAGAAATTGACTTTAAGGTGCAGGACTGACATGGACAGGACGACTGCAAGCACACATGTGCCTCTATCTGTCTGTAAAGAAATGGCCTGGCCTTTCTGGAAGATTCCTGCTCTGACTTACAGGCTGGTATGTCCCTAAGTAATAGCACAGTTAAGTGAGTTGAAGAGCTGAACAGGATTTGGCTATGGGGTGAAGAATAAGTTCTAAGCCCATGTTTCTGACTATATGAATATTGGAGGAAAAACTGTTATGGACTCACTCTATTTACAGAATGCATCTTCCTATCAGTACAGTCCCTGTTAGTATTTGCTGTGAATTGGATAGTATAAAGAGATTATTTTGCAGTATAGTTTAATCTGTTTCTGAAACAAACTGTCATAAGGGAACACAATGCAGAAGCTGTCCAGAGATATCAAAAAGAAAGACATTTAGCCAACAAGATTTTCAAAAGGAAAACAAAATTGTGTCTTGAATCAGCAGTATATAATCATGAACAGACTCGTTTTCATAATGTCCTTGAAACAAATCTGCCATATGAGATAAAAACATAATGTATAAAGATACTGTGGCAAATTCAATGCAACAAGCTACTCCATATAAGCTGGATCCAGGAACCTGAGACAACACTAAATAACAATATTAACATATAAAATGATATTGCTGAGAGAAAGGAAAAGGAATTAAGGAGGGCAAGGGAGAGAACATGTTGCCAGCAGTGAACTGAATTGAGATAGAAAATGGGTGAGACAGATGATATAGGAAGAAGTTTCTTACAGATTGTGGTAGTGTGGAGCAGGAGGTGAATGCTCCTGAGAGTAGCAGCCGTTTCAGAAAAGGGGGGATGGCACTGCCAGCTTAGTGGAGGGAAGGAGAGCACAACAGCAGAAAATAATTCCACATTCTATTATATGCATGTTAAAGAACTGGCTCTGGTTTAATTTTTTGGCCTGTCTGTGCATTCATCAATAAAGACCCTGGTTTTACTCTTGCAGGGACAGCTTCTCAGAGTCTCAGTGGTTCTCCCACATGACGATTGTCTGCTTACAAAGACCTGCAAATAATAGACATTTTTTCTCATATTTTCAGGAAGATAAAATTTCAGGGAAAACATGTTCATTTTAATGAGGTCACAAGTTTGCCAATGGGACTGACAAGACTTATCTGACAAGAGTGGTTTGTTTGGTGCAGGTCTTTTTTTCTTCCCTAGACTTCTCACCTGCTACCAGTTCTTCAGCCAGCTGGGACTTCATTGCACACTTCCATACTGCTGGGTGAAGTGGATCACCTCTTCTCATGTTGTGGTTCAGGGCACCCAACATGTTTATTAAGCTTTGGTTTAGTGGGACAGCCCACATGTTTCATACTGCCAGCCTACGTAGAGTGGGGGAGAAGGACCTCACACAGTAACTTATGTGCAGGAGCAGTCTACCCACTCCCTGCTGCTGGGCCAACTTACCCCACCAGCATGGGAGCTTCTCCCTGCTAACGAAATGGACATATCCTAGACCTCTAGCCTTTAAGTGACTTGATTAAAGTTAAAGGATCAGGAAAGCTCAGGATTCTGTACATGAAGCCAAAAGCGCCTTTTGGATGACTGATCCTACCTTCAAGACCAAAAAAAAGAATTCATTTGTTCTTACTTTGAGGAATCTGTTCCATTCTTCTCAACTCCTCTCTTCTCAAGGATCATTGGGATGTACACTCTCAATGGTGGTACAACACAGATGCAGTATAAGTAGCTATCAGCATATATGTCTGTCCTTCACGAGAAGGTTTCCAGGAATTCTAGAGTGAAAACAGTGAAGTAAACTGGTACAATGCAAGGAGACGTGACACAAGAAGACAAAGAAAAAACAATTCAGAAACAGCAAGACATTGAGAAAGTAATTCAGAGAAAGAGAGACCCCAAAGCTGAAGAGGAGGCCACATGAACAGCTTTTTTCATGCAAGAAAAATCTCACTAAAAAGAATTAAAATCTGCAATTACTTCTGTATCATGTCTATTCTGCACACACAGTTACTGCAGGTGCTCCAGGGATGTTGTGTAATCGTGACTGGGAGGCTGGGAGGGAGGGTGATCACTCTATTAGAATGTGGCCCACACTGTGAGAAAATAATAATAAATGGATTGCTGCATCTTCAACTCTTAATTTAATTTAATTTAATTGCATTTAATTAATATGATTTTTTAATCAAGACGCAAAATCTAATGTATGATAATAACTCTGCTCTTCAGGAGAGCCTGTGAAAATCATGTATCTTGTTTGTAGATGGTACCAAAAGCTGTTTAGCCTTGGGGGATAGATGCCTTCTATTTCAGGGATATTGAGTTCAAACCCTATGTAGTTTGCACTTTCATTAAAATTTCTATTAACTTTTTCCATTGGTATAGGACTTATGATTTAATTATTTCTATTTTTTTTTCAAAGCAGAAATTGATTTATAAGCTAAGTTATTTCTCATGTAAGAGAGATAAATTAACTGAGAGGCAAAGCAGTGTTCATCAGCTAGTGACTGATGCCATTTTGGTAACTTATTTGTTTATTTCCAATATTCAGGTTTCTTTTAATGCATAAACCATTCCTTTTTAATATTAAGAAAGGCTAAGATCAGATTCAGATGTTGCTCTGCTTTTTATCTCCTCATGCTCTGAAGTCCACTGCTCCACATTTGTATAAATAAATATATAACAGGCTCCTCTGAGGTGTCCAATACCTAAACTGAAATGCCATAATACTGAACAAATAGCTTCACTTCATACCCTGGAACAGGATGGACTGTCAGTGAAAATTGCCTGTGATATTTCTTCTGTCTTTTTTCCTTGAACACAGCAGAATGATAAACCTTCAGAATGCTAATAAAATCTGTACAATGTGTTCTGCTCTTGCTGCATTTGTTGACACCAAACTGTGAATTTTCATTACCATGGGGTAAACACCAAGTCCACATTTGTGAAGCTCTTTTCTGGCTATGTAGATGAACATCCTAGTGGGGACAATTGGCCTACAGCACCCACAACATGCTTTAGATTTCTGTTCCATATGGCCCAGTTGCCAGAAGCTAAAATATCAATATAGAGCTGTAGGATATCTTGTCCAGATGATAAGGGCATTATTAATGTGTTAGAAGAATAATAATATCTAAGTATTCAGTGCTGAGACAGTTCTTCTTGTGTCCTATGCATAACTTTTTATTATTGTTGATATTTAAAAATACACCTTTCAGGCTCAATTCTGATTTCATTTGTCACATTGCTGCTTTTCAAGGTCTGTTTTTCCTACACTGATGTATTATTCTCCAGTCTGAAAAGTAATTGCAAGTCCTTGAGGCTCATAAGGGATTTGAATCCTTTGCTGACTAAGGATGCTATTTAAATAAATGCTCATCATTAAGCAGGTATGTCAGAGCTGTGTTACACTGGAACCTCAATGTGCTCTAGGTGGAATTTTGTACTATAAAGCACAAAGATATTTTTCACAAAAGGACCCTTCTTGGAAAGGTCTCACACGAAGAAGAAATGAATAAGAACAAACAACTGAACTTTCTGAACTGCTCTTTCATAATCTTCCCTCTGTCCTTTCTCTCCTCTCGTCTTGAAAAGAAGTGACACAATTACCATTTTATTGCACTGTGAACAAAAAACGGCTAAACTAATTTTGATTTCTCTGGATGTGGCAGACCAGTGATGTATGTATCTTCAGAGCACAGGTATGTCTGAGGACCTGCACAGCCAGGGTGACCTTTGGCCACTCATTACCCCGTCAGGTCAGAGTTCCCTTCTCTGGGTAAATGCAGCAACATTTTGTGGTTTGTGCTGCCTGAAACTTAATCAAGGGTTCTGGGCATTATTATTAATATTATTATTGTTATTATTCAGCTTTCCATCCCACCTTCCCCTTGCTTTTTCCAGTTGTCTCTGTGGCTTTCCAGAACTGTCAGCAGCAATTCTGGCTGGTGTGTGAGGAGAGCACCACTCTATGCCTGGAATCAGATGAAGCAAACTGCAAGAAAATGTTCTTCTCAGCAGCTCTGCTGAAAAATGCCCCTTATTCTAAACACAGGAAGGGGTGGTTGGGATGCAAAACAGGAGCCAGCCACGTACTTGTGCACTGTTACTCTCTCCCACATTTTATCACTGGCATTGCTCCTTTCTATTCTGCTGGTAGGTTTTATAAAGCCAGAGGAGAGACAAGGAAGTCCCTCAGTTGCTGAGCCTCTGGTTCTTTCCCTCTTTGGCCCCATAGTAGCAGCTGCTCAAAGAACTGGCTCAAAGGGATGTTGCACCTCAGCGTCCCTCCACAGCATAGAGGTATAGGGTGAAGCTTAGCTGTTCCTTCCTCTCTACCTCTGCTGTGTTTCATTTGCTCTGCTTAAGCTGTCTTCACGTTCTCCTCCTTCCCCTGCTAAATCTGTGGTTCTCCCCACAGTCCTCAAATCCTGACTATTGTTTTGCTTGGAAAGACATTAACATTAACATGCCTCTTGAGCACACGCCTGATATCCAGCAAGCAGCTGTTGAATGCAACAAGTTTTGCTGAACCTCTACAGTAGCCATTGCTGTTTGCAGTGAGGTCAGCAGAGTCAGGGAAGAGACCCCAGTGAGCTCCTTGGTGTCAGGCTGCAGGAACTCCGGAGGTCTGGGACTGTAATTTCCCATGTCAAACAGATCTGACTATGCAGCAATGTCCCCTCGTTACTTACAGCTTCTATATGAGTGTAAATTTTCTTTTTCTTTCAGATGCCTGGCTCTAAGATATTTAAATCTCCTAAATGTCTTGGCATACTCTGCTTGCACCAACCACCACAACCTTTGGACCCTGAGCCATCAGGTAGAGGCATGGGGCTGTTGGCTGTGAGAAAGTACAGATCTCAGATGAGGTTTCTGCATTTGGACACTGACCTGGTGGTGATGTTTTCAGGGGTAACTGCTGGGCATGCTTAATTTTTACATTTCTTTTCATTTCAAGCTGCCTGAACCTATCTGAAGATCCATAACCTGCAGTAATTTCTGACTGTACTTGGACCTCATAGAACAGTGCTGCAATTTAATAGTGGTTTCCTTCAGCTTTTCTTGTGCTCAGTCTTAAAAGTTCTTGGTGGTGCTGCTGTGATCAATAGCTGAGGGACACTGTAGAAGAGGCATTGACTATGTGATTCGTATCTTGATCATTAAACCTTCTCCTTCCCAGTACTTTAAAGACATCCTAAAGTTTCTGTAGGCTAGTGTTATCTTGGCCCTGGTTTCCTCCAAAAATAAGGTTTCTCTGATGCTGTCTGCATGTTTCTGTGTCTAATTTGTGAACCAGTTGGTCAATGTCAATCAGATCTGCCATAGAGGCACAGGGGTCAGAGAATACATTCACAGGCAGCTTCACACTTTTCTGTCCTTGCGTGGTACAACCTGACCTGTAATCCATGTACAAGAACAGGAATTCACCTTTTCTCCCTCTGTACAGATTTCGTTTCTGAGCCCGGGTGTTGCCCTAGTGCATGGCAGTCTTGTCCAAAGACTGTGAAGACCTTCTGTGTTCCATATTCCTAATGGGAGAGGGGGGTAGGATCTTAAAATCCTTCAAGTTTTATGCAAATAGAAGGAGCAAGAGAGAACCAAGATTTTCTGTGAGGGATTTCTTCCCTCACACTGGAGGGAAGGCTGTGGCATGAACCCATCCTGTGCTGGACTTGGGCGATGTGTGTGAGATGTCCTCGCAGCATACCATGCATGCAATGACCCTCCTAGCTGCAGGGGAAGCTTTGCTTGCAGCTTGTGCTTTGTTAGCCACTGGGCAGACCAAGCAGAAGACACAAATATGTTGGAAACTCATCTTCATTAGTACTGCTCTTCACAAATACTTGTCTGAAGGACAAAAAACACAACACTGTTTCCCTCTGTGTTCTGTCACGGTTTAACCCCATCCAGCAACTAGGACCAAGCAGCCACTTGCTCACTTCCCCTCTGCTCCCCTAAGTAGGGTAGGGAGAAGAGGGAGAAAAGAAAGGGAAAGAAAAAAAAATTCATGGGTTGAGATAAAGACAGTTTAATAGAAAGGTAACAGATGAGGAAAATTATAATAACAATAATAATGGTAAAAGGATATACAAAATAAAGTGGTACAACACAAGTAGCTTTCACCATCCAATGATTGACTGCCCAGCCTGTCCTGAGCAGTGATCCCTGCCCCCAAGTGGGATAACCCCCATTTATATACTGATCATGATGTCTGTGGCATGGAATACCCCCCTGGTCTGCTTGTCCTGTCTATGCTCCCTCTCAGCCTCTATGGGAAGCTGAAAAAGTCCTTGATGATATAAACATTACCTAGCAACAACTAAAACAATATGTTATCAACATTCCTCAACATTCTTTTCATACCAAATCCAAAACACAACAACTACTAGAAGGAAAACTAACTCCATCCTAGATGAAACCAGGACACCTTCCTTCTTTCTTCCAACTCGTATGATTTGCTTTCACACTGTACTAGCCCTAAGCCACAGTGTATGCAATATTTTGTTAGAGACTATAACTGTTTTAGAGGCTGAAAGTCAAAAGCTCTTGAGATTTAACCTCAAGCAATGTTTTTTTAGGAAAGGGGAAGTTTTCAAAGGGGCTGAATGAACACCATAATTAGATATTAGAAGGCAAATTTATTGAATTATTGTAACCAAAAATCATTCTGGTAACTTCTATAAGTTTTCTCTTCCCTCAAGGCATATAAAATACCATTTGCAGTATTAAAACATCCCTTGCTTTGTAAATAAGTCAGTGGGAAAAAACAGTGTATTTAAAAAGCAATGATTCAAAAGATTTCTGAAAAAGATAAGCTATAAAATATGTGGTGTATATAAAATATATATTACTAAAGAATCATGTGTCAGTATAGAAACTGGGACTGGAAACCAGGCATTCCTTAGCTGGGACTAAAGCTCCGAAAACTAGGGTCAGAAGAAAGTCCAAGGTTGACTGGGGACAGTTCAAGACAAATTAGACTTTGTTCCCTGACAGAAAGTTGCTAGGCAGCCATTTTCTCTGAGCAAGTTGCAAATAACAGATTCTTCCTCTTGAAATACAGAAAGCTTGACACTGCTGACAAAAAAAAAAAAAAACAAAACCAAAAACAAAACAAAAAAAGACACCAACAAAAACCTAACCAAAAACAAAACAAAAAAAAACCCCACCAGGTATTTGCATTTTAAGTTGAGCACACAGACAAACCCTATGAGCAGAATCTCATGAGAAAGTAATTAATTTTGTCTGTGAAGTCTGATGTGCAGAAAACAGAGCAGGGGTCCATAAGGCGAAGGCTGAGGATCCTGAATTTAGTGTTTGGTTAAAAACAGATTTTCTCAATCCTCATACTTGCAGGGTGGTTGCCTGAGGCTCCTCCCCTGGTAGGAGCAGGTCTCATGGCCCGGTCACCTCCCAGCCAAGGAACAGTCCTGGTTGGGGTCTTCAGCCTCAGCTATACGTGGGCACAGAGGTACTGGGACGTCCTTTGCTCAGCCAGAACATCTAGAGGTCAACAAAGGAATAAACATCCATTTCATTAAAGCAAAAGTAGTTACACTGCAAGGACAGTACACAGAAAGAGGAAGTATTTTTATAGTTTAAGTTCAAACAACTTTATGGAGTCATTTGCTGCCATGACTTTGTCTCTGTGATGTTAACATTCTTTTAATATGCAGTTTATATATGCGTAAAAGATATGTGTGCATATACACACATGCATACATATGTTACTATAAACATATTTCTACATTAATTTTCAATCATTTTCACACCACTGGATATGCATAGGTATAGAGAGACTATCAATATATCAAGGAGAAAAAGCACTGACAAGAAGATCGATCACCCCAGGGTACCAAATGAGAAAAGGTGCTTAAATACTGAGAGAATAACCATGGAAAACTATTTACAATTTCTTTGGGACAAGTATGAATGTGATTAAAGGAAAGAAAGAACAAGATAGAAAGAAAAGGGTGGAATAAGTAGGAGGTAGTCAAAGAACACAAAATGTACTCAATAGAAGGTTTGCTCTCTGAAGTTTATAATGCAATATAACCAGATTGCCATTGAGACAAGGCAAGGTATGTACCAAGATCTAACCCTGATGTGTGTCAGTGCCTGTTAAGTACAGTTCCACAGGCTACTGGTCCCTGGCCCTCAGACTATTCTTACCTTGCTTAGGTAGGTACCAGATTTTCAGTCCTACCCCTCTCCTCCTTGCAGCACTGCACGGGGCTCTTCAGATACGTGCAGGGGCTTCAGTTTCAGTCCATTGGCTTGAAGTCATTCTTATTCTTGTTTGGATGTGTGGCCAAAAAGAGTATATTCTGCTATCTCCTATCATATGTCTCCGCCTCTTGCAATACAGAAAACAGCAAAAAAAAAAAAAAAAAAATTATATATCTATATATGGCAAAAGGAACATAAAAGTTACAGGGTCCAGCATTGAAAAGTTAGGCAATGTCAGACTGAATTTCTCAGGGCATCCTTAATTTTGCCTCCTGGTGAATATGCATTATGATACAGTTTTAATTACAAGGTTGCATACTACTACTTTTCCCCAGGACACCTGCTTCAGCAGGGCACAGGATGGATGGTGCTCACTTAATGAGCAGCTATTCAATATGTTCTTTTATCCTCATTGCTTGGCGTTTGGCCCCAGACCTTATTTACTGCGCGCTGCTCAGGCATGGCTCTAAAGACAGAATTATTCATTTCCTACTCGACTGTTCTGCAGTTCTTCTTACTTTATCTGAACATGTTGCAAACTTTAATGAATCTTTACAATACCCTAGGAAGAGCAGGGGCAGCTGACCCTCTATTATAGGTAGGGACCTGCAACATTTCCTCTTATCCTTAGTGTTAACATTCATTTGAATTGCTTTATCCTCTCTCCTTTCAAGAGAAACCTTTTTTTCAAGATGCTTAAAAGAGTATTCTCCCCACATCTTATTTGTTGAATGTTGTGGCTGAAAATTAAAAAAAAAAAACAGTGGAATTTTAGGTAGCAATCCCACACAGAAAATTTCCATCCCTTTGACAGAGCAATAAGCTCTGTGAAAACACGGCACTGTCTCTGCAAGACACAAGAGTGACAGTTGTCACTCTCAGTTACAGAAAGTGTGACTAGCCCTTCCTGCAGCATTTGTATAGGTGGGAAATTATGTACATGTGCACAAGGTATATGTGACATGCAGACCTCCGTGTATAGGGATCCATATAGAAGGCCCTATGTACAGAGAAACAAAGAGATTATATACAGAAATGGGGCTAAACCCTTTCCTAAGCAACCCTTCCCTGGGCTTCACCACAGCTTTGCCAAGTTCCTCCAGCTGAGGAGCTGGTCAATGACTTTATAGCTGCTTCCTTATTTATATAATGGAAAAATTTGCCGACAAAATCTGAACCATATGAATTATATTTATTTTAAATCCTGGACCTTTTGTCTGCATATTACACTCTAAAGCCTTCTGCAGCACACCTGTTTGTAGTAACACATGTAGTTTTAAACCATCTTTGTCTAAAAAAGAAAGGAAACTGGACACAAAAATTGGGTCTTCCCTTTCCTTGCTTAACCTCTTCTGTTTACCACATAAAAGTAGTGAGTTAAAATAAAGACCTGGTGATATTCTACCCTGGGCCAGTGAAATTCAATATCCAATATCCTTTGCTGGATTTTTTGGCTTATGAAGGTGGCAGTTTCCAGGTGCTTCAGAGAGATTAGCCTCTGTTTAGGAATCACTGAGAGGAAATAGTAGAAATGATAGCAGGAGGAATCTCTTTGGTGTACAGCTGGAAAAAGATTAGAACATTGACAAATTACTTAAGCACTGATGTATTTTTTTTATTTTCTTTTACAGAAATCAGTACAGGCCAGTTGGGTAAGTTATACAATTTTTTAACTGAGTATGTTTGCTGAAGTTCAGCAGAAAATTCAGCCAAGTTGAGACAGCTTGAGAATTGCTGGCATGCAAGATGAGAACCCGTAAACCTCCAGAACCGGGTGACCGGCTTTTTTAATAAGCAGGTAGACAGACATGAGGTTCAAAGCCAACTGCTTTTTCCCATTTTTCCTTTTTCATTTTTTTTCCATTTGGCCTTCAAGTCCTTTGAATACCTTGATCCATCTTCTCTGCATTTATTATGCCAGTCTGTGAATCTATGCCTTTAAATAGACCATTCTCGTTGATGGTTTTCTGAACTTCTTTCTCTGTATAAGAATATATTCTTTTTCTAGACGATATGAATCTACTTAGTAGGAGAGAAGGATCCATTAGGTTATGGAACAGTGTCTGTAGCTAAATTTTTTCACTCTTCA
>KZ505991.1:3801-33800 GCA_002844005.1 Limosa lapponica baueri
CAACCTGTTCCAGCATCTGACTGTCTCCGTGGTAAAATGTTTTTGCTTATGTCTAATGGTAATTTCCCATGTTCCAACTTATGTCCTTTGTCACTTGCCCTATCACTGTACACCACAAAAAAACGTTCGGGTCCATCTTCTCTATCCCCTTTACCCCATTATACAGTCGGAGCCAGCATTAACAAGTCCCATTAGCTTTCTCTTATTGAAGCTGAACAGACCGAGTAGTCTCAGCTCTGCCTGTATGTCATGTGCTTCAGATTAATTTTAGATTACTTTCCAGTTCATTTTGTTTAATTTTATTTCATAGCAGCCATAAATAAATACGTTTGTGTGTATATACATGTGTATGTGTATACATAAACACATAAACACACACAAATACATATACACATGCACACAAATTTTAATCAGAAATGATAGAATACTCCAACACCAAAAAACAAATGGCATTATGGAAGTGTAAGTTCTCACTAAATGTGTCACTACATGTTCATGTCTAGAAACAATATTCAAGCTTTTCTTTCAAAGTCTCCTACTTCCACGTAGACAACACTGATAGGCTAGAAAGAGCCAGGTCGTAACCCCACCCATAGTAAGAGGCAGCATGGAGATGTCCCACAAAATGGGCAGAAAACAGTCTGAGAGCGACTCACCATTTAGTCTTAATTCTTAATTCTTATCATTGAGGGAACAAATTATGCCAACACTTTTTGTGAAATGGCCTTTCTTTGCATCTGGTTACTCACCCTCTGCAGCAAAGGTGGGAAGAGCACTCAATGATCTCCCTTCTCCTGCACACTGGTCAGAGCTGGATGGAGCAGCAAGGTGGACAAGCAACACAGAGGAAGGTGATAGAGACTTTGCTATCCCACCGCCTGATGGGAATACCCCACATAAAGAGATACTAATCAGAGGCACGACTTTCCCTATTGTCCTGTGTTCTCATGAGCATATTTCTGCTGTGTTTGTGGGAAGTAATTGGCAAGAAGCCACCACAGAATCACAGAGTCACAGAATGGTAGGAGTTGCAAGGGACCGTTGGAGATCATCTAGTCCAACACTCCTGCCAAAGCAGGTTCACCTAGAGCAGGTTGGACAGGCACGCATCCAGGCAGGTTTTGAATATCTCCAGAGGAGACTCCACAATCTCTCTCGGCAGCCTGTTCCAGTGCTCTGTCACCCTCAAAGCAAAGAATTTTTTCCTTATGTTCAGATGGAATTTCCTGTGTCCCAGCTTGTGCCCATTGCCTCTTGTCCTGTTGCTGGGCACCATTGAAAAGAGTCTGGCCCCATCCTCTCGACACCCACCCTTTAGATAATCATAAGCATTGATGAGATGCCCTCTCGGTCTTCTCTTCTCCAGGCTAAACAGACCCAGGTCTCTCAGCCTTTCCTCATAAGAGAGATGCACCAGTGCCCTGATCATCTCCATAGCCCTCTGCTGGACTCTCTCCAGTATGTCCCTTGTCTTTGTTGAACTGGGGATTCCAGAACTGGACACAGTACTCCAGATGTGGCCTCACCACAGACATGCACAATCAGAAGGAACCGGAGAAGGATACTCAAGGATGACTTTACTCTAATTTCCTCACTTAGGATAGTTGAGTAACGACAAATGAGGCCAAAAGGAAGATGAAAACAAAGCAGCAACTTACTGGCCCAAAGCAAGACTGGTTTCCATGCCATGCTGGAATACAACGTTTGCATGGTTCAGAAGTTATTTTGTGTCACTACATTTGGTGTCTCATTTCTGCAGCTACAACTGAGAAAATATGCAGTTGAACTACAGAACACGCTAGGTTCCCAGCAAGGTTTGGCACTGCGCAGAAGACAGCACACTGGCTCCCAGCCGACAGCAGACTATGTTTAACAACTAATGATATACATTACCATAGCCTTGACACTAAAAACACATATCTAGTGCCAATCATTCTGTTGCCATTTAAATTCATATATGTCTTGGGATGGTTTCCATCCATGCTGGCTGCCAAAATGTAATGAATAAGGAGGCTCCACTTTGTAGATAAATAAAAGCAAATGTGGGATGTACCTAAATGGATTTGACAGATTGTAGGAATAATTTTAAAATATAAGAGTACAACACAGAAATGTTGGCATTATCCATAATGAGGACATGAATTCATGAATTATATGCTATTGGCTAGACCACAAAATCAGGAGAAAGTACCATAGATGTTCAAGTCATTCAATTTACACAGTAGTAAAATAACAAAGTCCTCATGCTTAGTATTCATTTAATGCCTTTTAATTTGTAAAGCCCTAAGCTCTCTACACAAAAAAATATTTCTGAGCATGAAGCACAGGGCAATGAAGCAGCTTTTTTCTTCTCACATGGAAAACCAGTGCATAACTAGGTAGAGAGATGGCAAAAGGTGTTGTAGGCCATATCGCAAACTGTGAAAGTGGAATGCAGTCCACCTTCCAGGGGGCCTCCACTCAGACTCTTAACGTTGCATCCTATTAAGCAGCACTCAACACCATTCCAAATATCCACTAGTAATCATTCCCTTGTTATGGGGATGGTTCTGTAAATAAACATATCCAGAAAGTCAAAGTCTGGGAAGGAGGACCTACCTCATGAAAAGATAAAAACTAGAAGATCTTTTTTAACACATTAAATTTTATTACTTAGCTTAATAACAATAACAATTTTAAAAAACTGATAATTTGGACAAGATTCTTTATTTACTCAGCTCAGTACCAAAACCAGAAGGGTACTAGAATAGAAGAGACAGCAAATAATCAACACAGAACTGAATTTTCATTCAAAAAATGAAACACCTTGATCAATAGTCTCCAAATTACCAATAAATTCTTATAATATCCTATTGGTTTTCCTTGTACTTTCTTTTTCCTTATATTTTTTCCTTATGTTACAACTTATTTTCATCTTTTATCAGTATTACACTAGAAGCAGCGACCATCTTTCTGTGCTAGGTTTATATAGTGCATTATAAAAGTATGGAAGTGTAGCTTGATGTTATTATTAGGAAAACAAAATAATCACAAACTCCAGCAGTGAATTTTCAAAAGTCAAAAGAATTTGAATAATTTGCTGCATTCTATATTTTGGGGTTATCTCCTTTGATGACTAAGGAAAATAGAATATCAATAGTAAAGAAAAATCATGTAGAAGAAAACAGTTGTTTAAGGGAAAAAAATATATAGAGAGGGGACAAAACTTGTAAAAATTATAATAAAAACAAAACCCAAAAGACCTCTAGGAACTTTATAGCAAATATTGTTTTCAAGTACAGTGTGACCTGTGGTGTGCCAGGCTAAAATACAGAGGAATGAACATTGTCTGGTACTTAGCTGATGTTAACACTAAATAACATATAATAAGCTCTAGCTAGTATTTTTAGTATTTCACTTTAATGTGGTTATTCCCAGAACCTCTTGGATTTGGGATAGCCAAAGTGGTAGACGTTAGCAGGTATGTGGTTGTCAATGCGGTTCCTCAACTCATTTTGAAAATCAGGCTGCTTTAATGGTGCTGCATGTGGGACACCCAAAACCCACAAACACTCCAAAGCATAAGCCTTTGTTGAAAATGCTGATTAGCTAGAAATAGTAACAGCTTGTTAATACTCAGGGAACATGGTGCTGATGAAAATAGACTGCTACACCACCTGAGCAGGAAGTGACCTTTTAGGAGTTCACTGTGGCAATTACTCATTAATATAAACTAAAACATTAATTACCATGCGAGCATTCACCGTAAACAGTGAGCATGGGAGCAAAGACAATCGCAAATAATTTTACTTGTGCATGTTAAGCTTGAATTGAAACACTTTATATTAATGTGATGATGCATCTGTATTCTTATTGTACAAAATGATACTACTGCTCAACTAGCATGGGCCTAAAATGCATTGGAGTTTTTTCCTGTGCATTCCATGCACTTCTGCCAATATAGCAACAAAAGGGCATCTGAAATGAATAATAGAGGGTTTTAGATTTTATCAATCATGGCTCAATGAGGAATGTAAAAACTGATTAAAAAAATAGCAGCGGCGTTCTGCATCTTGTGGTCATATGCATATGCATCCATGTTTAAAGAGAAATGAAGGAAACCTGGATTAGAAGCACTGAAGCAATGCATTAATTGAATTAATGCATCTTCACGATGTTACCATACACACCCCATTTCCATCCTGACTGGGAACACCGAGCTAGCAGATGCACTGCTCACTTCTTTCCACAGGGGATGAACAGCTATTTTTTGCCAGGATGACCTAACTGAATATGTGACATCCCAGTAAGAGAGAGCACCTGCTGTAAAAGACCCCAGCTTCTCCCTAGGGTCTTTTATAAGCATATTTGTAATGATTATTATATTAATGACTCCTCCTTCAATAAGCTCAGAGCACTTCCAAAAAAACTAAGATATATGGAAAGCTATTGACTCCAGAAATTAGGAGACAAACATTCTTCCATGCTTTCTTTCCATCACTTCATACACCCAAATCCAGTAAATCTATGATTAATGCCACAAGTACCTCCAAGAATATGTAGGGACAGCTAGCTTCCCTACTTCAGATGACCTGAATTCACCAGCAATCATGGCAAAAAAAAAATGATTTCTCACACTCTAAAGACCAAGCTTTGAAAGGACTAACATCACCCAAACTGTACCTGAAAACAAACAAGAAGCCAGAATTAAAGAGACTATTTCAAATGCATGAATGTGTATTTCTCAGAATACCTTGGATAAGTAAGTTTTACGAAGACAAAAATAGCAGGGCAGTTAAAAGGCTTAACTTGGTTTGTCTTGAATCTCTTTTATTAGAAGGATAGATCTTATCTACTTAGAGATACGTCCTTAGTATCACAGCAGGATATAAATAAAGGCTCCTACGT
Source organism: Limosa lapponica baueri (assembly GCA_002844005.1). Taxonomy (NCBI): domain Eukaryota; kingdom Metazoa; phylum Chordata; class Aves; order Charadriiformes; family Scolopacidae; genus Limosa; species Limosa lapponica. The sequence continues at coordinate 8,689 of KZ505991.1, forward strand.
TATTTTTAGACAGACTCCTCATAATATTAGTAGAATACTATATGTCTTACTGCTATTAAACGAGCTCCCACTGATTTTAAATTTCATTAGGCTCATAAACTCCTCCAGTTGGCAGAGAAATTACATTTTCTGATTTCCAAAGCTGCATAATGAGTCATGACCTATCCTTTCCCTTTGTCTCCTCAGAATACCCTTCTGGTGGCTAATCTCCCCCATATTTTCAATTTTCCCCCAACACTCATATGGGTATTTGCACACACACACAGGCAATATCGCAGCACATTCAATTTTTTTTTTTTTGTCCCAGAGCTCCGGATGCTTTATGTAGGCTTCCTCACAGTCACTACAAGCAAAAGAAGCAGAGGAAAAGGCAGTTTCATATCATATGTCTCCTGTCTTTGATTTATCTGCAAGCTGCCCATTTTAATGACTCCTCATAAATAATTCAATTTCTAATTACACTATAAGGCCCCTAACCTGGAGAAGAATAAAGAAAGGTAGAAAGGTAGGGAAAGGGAAGGGAAAAGTGCATTTGTTGGATCAAACAATGCCTGCAGCAGCTGAGCTACTCTTACTAAGCTCTTCTGCCTGTGCAAGATGCACCTCCTTCCTAAACCTTGAAGTGTTTCTCTAATAAACATGACAAGATTACACACAAAGTTGGAGCTAAAGACAATAATTCTGGTACCTGCTTCTTTTCCACCCACTTTCCTTGTTCCTGAAGGTACACGTGAGTGAACTGTGCTCCTGCTCTGGGTGAAATGACTCTGCTGAGCCCTCCTCTGCTGGTGGGACCAGCCCCATGCCCCTGCACGTTGCCCTGGCCAAACTGGAGTGGGGTAACCCACAGAAGAACCTCTACTTTTGATTCTTGGTCCTCTTTCCTCCCCTTTGAATTCCTTGATAAGGGCTAGGAAATCACATATTGGCTACTCTATTTTTGCCTTCTAACTTGATGCCTGAAGAGGTGAGATATGAACTGCCTCTGCCTTCTCCAGGGAACATTCATGTTCCCCTACGCACAGATGCGCCAGGACTTCAGGAGGAAACCATTACCTACCATCACATGAATGACACCTGGCTTCTACCAAAGTAGAAGTTCTGCAGCTCCCTTTGCACCCAGGTCTCACTTTTCTACTGCACAAAGCATTGCTGCCAAATCAGCCGCCAGCTGTCTATAGGCACTTTTTTTTTCCCCCCATTTTGCTTTAATCAAAATGCATCTGACATACAAAAAGCTGGTCAAGGTACAACTGACAGCACACAGACAGCTGAATGATCTCCTCCTACCTACAACTGTTTTTTAATTGCGAGGAGGTCTCTCAATACACAGCAGAGCATCTGCTCATTAGCACTACAGCACTATTTCTCCTACTGACACTTCCTACCCTTCCTCCTCTCCAATCTTTAACAACTATTCCTAAAGCACTTGCAAATTGCAAACTCTCTGACCTGTGGGGTTGGATTTGTATGGTGCATATTAATGCATTTCTTACTAAAAGTTCCTTAAAAAATAACCAGCAATCCAAACCCACTGTGGTTTTTGTCCAAAATCCCTGAGATTTATTCTGAATGGCAGCTATTTGGTTTGTCTTGATTCCTTCCTGCAACAGTATCATATATTGATGCCGCATACAGAGCTTACGGGCTTCCACATTTCTAATTTTAGAATTCAGGCTACAGAATTCAGCCCGCACTGCTACATAGGCCAAAGCTCATTGTGTCAAAGCTGCTGCAATGGTATTTTAGGGAACATAATGATAAATCACTACAATTTTATTAATGAGTTAGTAATCAGAATGGTATGGGAATTGCCTGCATTAAAGAATGCAGTGCATTTGATTTCAGAAACACAGTTCATCTGAGACCACATATTTTGACTTCTCTTGTTTGTTTTACACCCAAATACTGTAGTAGTTAATAAAAGCCAGAAAAATATACAGTTTGGTCATATTTAGTCTTGCTGAATCTTGTGATATATAAGGCCTGTCACCTTAGTAATTGAAGCCGTATCTAAGTTGTTGTCCTGGTTTTGGCTGTGATAGAGTTAATTTTCTTCATAGTAGCTAGTTTGGGGCTGTATTTCAGATTTGAGCTGGAAACAGGGATGTTTTATCTATTGCTGAGCAGTGCTTACACAGAGTCCACTTTTTCTGCTCCTCACACCACCCCACCAGCGAGTGGGCTGTGAGTGCACAAAAAGCTGGGAGGAGACACAGCCAGGACAGCTGACCCCAACTGACCAAAAGGGTATTCCATGCCATGGGACGTCATGCTCAGAATATAAAGCTGGAGGAAGAAGAAGGAAGCGGGAGGGCATTTGGAGTTATGGTGTTTGTCTCCTCAAGTAACTATTATGCATGATGGAGCCCTCCTTTCCTGGAAATGGAGAGGACGCTTCCAGATATTCCCTGGAGATACCTACATTCAGTTTCTCTCTTCAGTTTCTGAAGAGGAAGGGAGATGTGACTAATTTAGAGAAACATCTACTTAGGCAGCTTTAAGCCAGGTGAACCTTATCCTGCAAGTGATTAGATTGAAACCTCACACAAGAAATCTGTAGCAAAGCAAAATCTTCAACCAGTGATACCCATGACTGAGGCTAAAGCTCTAAATACCGGCCCATTGTTCCATTTGTACACACAAGTCCCCATCCAACAAAAGCTCATGCATAAATATGTGCTGCCTTTTTTTTTTACATTATTCTGTTTTCACAGAGAATTCATTAGGACTGTTCGTAAGCATAAAATTAGCATAAAGCACATTTGGTTCTTTCCAAGTCCAGGGCCTAAGTGAAAGCCAACAGAAAAAAAGTTTTTAAATTATAAATATTGATTTTATAATTCCTTAGACTATGTTAAAGCATATGATGGTTATAAATACCATGGGTATCAGATGTTTCCTCCTGGGCTAGGTTCTTCACAGAGACACATCTAAATACACATTCTAATGGGGCATTGTAGATGCCATATCCCTGGAGGTGTCCAAGACCAGGCTGGATGGGGCTTTGAGTAACCTGGTCTAGTCGGAGGTGACCCTGTTCATGGCAGGGGGATTGGAACTCAATGATCTTTAAGGTCCGTTCCAACCCAAACCACTCTGATTCTGTGATGATACTCCAAAGCATTCAGTGGCTTCATTCTTGAAGAATAACTAAATGAGTGCATTGCCACAAACTCAATTACTGTTTTGGATGTTTTGTGCACTGATGATGCCCCAAATGGATGAATATATGTGATTCGAAGTTTGTACAAATCTTGTGCTGTCTTAAAATTTGGCAAAAACCCTCCCCTTACAAAAAACACACCTCCTTCATTCTAAATTTCAGACAGAACTGAATGACACTGGAGGCAGTTCATTTTTCTGATACTGTTATTTCATTGTATGGTGTCTTCTAACCAAGACTGATTTTAACAGAAACATAGAGACCTGTTCTGAATAGTGAGGGAACTGTTACATTCTGTATGAACTCAAAATCTTCAGTCCTTCAATTTCTCTTGAACAAAAAGCAACAAAGAAAACAAAACAAACAATAAAACCCCAACAAAACCCACCAAAAAAACCCCACACTTGCAGGAGAACAGAGTATTTATTTTAATATAAATGTGTAGATTTGATCTGATAGAATACATTTTTTTCATAAATGTCCATCAGATAAACTCTCTGGGTTTTTGTGAGCAGGTTCAGAGTGTTAGTTCTGGAAGTTCATGACAAACATCAGTCCTTTATTGCTGTACAAGTAAATATAAACTTTGCACTCTGGAAGGCCTTGGTACAAAGATCAGCGGCTAAACAAGAACATAAATACCAGGTGGCTGGAAGATTATGCTTCCTGAACAAGTTCCTCTCATCTCATTACTTAAGCTATGAGAATGCTAAATGCCATATAGATTAAAGTTATATAAAGAGAATATGGTGAACTTCATGCATGTCTTCCTTCGTGTATGCATACTTTCAGAGCAGGCTTCAGATCTGGCATTTGAATTTCATTTTCCACATGGGTCTAGGTTACCCAGGGCTGAAATCTCACCATCTGTTTGGAAAATACTAGTTTTAAATGGCAAAAGCTTTACTTTTTTTAACTTTTCCTATGGTGAGGGAGAGTGCAGTACCCTGCAGGCATGTAACTAAACCAAATCCTCTCACTCCCCAAAAAATCCCATTCACTTTTGGAGCTAAGGTGAAACCAAAACCATAAAGAAAAATCAAGAGTGTGTTTACACATGTGAGGAAACTTGACTCCCGGTAGCCTTTAAAGTGGGTCAGTTACATTCTGCTTATCTTTCATCCAGAGAGAATTCAAGCAGGCACGGTTAACATGGCTTTTATTTGATTTTTTTTTTATTATCGTTATTATTTATTTTGTGAGTCTTTTCAGGCAATAAACCCTATAAAATATAAGCCTAGCAAAGAGTATATTCCTCCTACTGGTGAGAATAAATGGCTTCCTGGTGATAATCTCCTCAGTCTCCCAGCAGTGAGTTTGTACCCACTAAAGAGTCACACTGGGAACCACAGCAAGCCCAGAAATCGCCTGCCACAAACCCAGTTGGCTACTGTGAAAGCTCTGCATTGAGGCTTTCTGGCTTCAAAAGAGCTAAAGGGCAAAAATTTAACTAAGATCTTACCTTGTCGTCAGTTCCATTTCTGCAAACATTTAAAAAGATGTACATATTTACCTAGAATGCTTGCCTCAAAAAATAATTGAGCATTTTGCTAAAAAACATTAAAAAATGGAAGATAAAATATATCAAAATGAGGGAGAAAGCAAAACTAAACACATTAATTTAAAATTATTTTAATTATTTTTAATGTAAAATAAACAAAATACAAAATAAAACCATAAAACAAACCCTGTCAGTGGTTATTTGAGTTTCTTGGCCCTTCTGAAAAGATAGCGGCCATGGGAGCAGGGAACACCACAGCCACAATACAAACAACAACATCAGAAAGTTCATTCCCCATTCAAAAATGAATATTATATCTAAAGTGGCAAGACGATTATGAGGGCAGCACACAATAAAATGTGTAAGAAATAATTGGATTAATGCATAAAAAGGGAGTTCTGCAACAGAAGCAACACTGTTTCTGAGCTACAAGCCTCAGAGAGAGGGGTTTGTATCCACAGCTGATGTTCTTACGGGACTCACACTTCGGAGGGATTCCTTCTCTGCAAAGACTGTAGGTACCTGCCTGTGAATTCTGGAAAGTTCAAGCACAGGTTGTAACAGTTATGTGAGTTGACACAAGGACGTCTGAGAAATCCTAGGTGAGCCAATTCTGGGTTTAAGTGAACATGCAAAATTGAAAAAATAAAAAAGCACAAAATTCTGTGTACTCGCTAAGAAGTTATTATCATTTATTAGGAAAGAATTACTTCCTACATCTTTCCATGTACCTAAACCAACCAAAATTAAAACATGTAAACACATCTTCTAAAACAAGTATATTAATGACACCATCGGAAATCCACAACCACATGCCCCAGCTGGTGAATCCTGTGCCATCAGATTCAGAGCCCTTCTGACAAGTTCACCAGGCATCAGCACTCAGAAGAAAAATAAGTGGTTTTTTTTCCTTCCTTCCTTCCTTTTTTCTGCCATCTAATTGGTGTCTAAACAGCTCAGACTACAAACTGGAAGGCTCACGCAAGCTGAGCACACGGCTGCCTGCCTTTGCCTGCTAGGATGACCTTCATGTTTTCTGACATTTCAAATCTCATACAGTGACCAGAAGCCTCATAGAACTGTCTTCTGCTTTCTGCTCTCACCCATTTTCACAGTGCAGCACAGTCACTTTTCTCACAACAATAACCCAGTAACGTTAATTGCCCCAGCAAACAAATCCTTCTCCTGCTGTCTCCAGCATCAGGCGTATCTCACCCACTGGCTGCAGCGCTACGCAGGACACAATCCTGACATACAAAGCACTGCCCTTGCCATGGTAGTCACTGGAAAAGAACATACTTGAATGATCTGGCATGAACAGATCCCTGGATTCATCTTAATGATCCCTTAATCATCTGCAGGATTAAGGGTCTCGGTCTATTTTAGCAAAAGAATGACATTTATAGGTATTTCTGTAAGAGTTACCATCCTTCTCCTCTCTTCAATCTATACCTTCAGTAAACAAACACTTCACAAGACCTGATTTTCATGAACTCACATAATCCCCAATAAGGCTGGGAATGATAAATATATATATTCCTAAGAAAATACAGAAGTCATACAAGAAAGTGCCAAGTTCAAAAATTATTTTGCTAGACCTTTTTCCTGTAAAATATCTATAGTGATTTCATTCAAATTGAATGTAACAGCGAATTCAGTTTCTTCATTTCTCATTCACTTAAATTCAACTCCAGCTTGAATCTCATGTCTATTCTTTCTGCATAGTTCTGCAGCATAGCCTGCAGCTGGGACACATTCCACAGGATACCCATGGCCTCTAGCTGTGAACTTCATTTGAGAAATATTAAGGGAGACCCTAAAGCTTCTGTTATGAGCTGGGCTGGGACCACGGCGTCATAAAGATTCCATATAGGCTCAAAACCTGTGAGTTTTGTCCTTTAAGGGTGAAATCAAATGTAAAATTTATTCTTATTTACTGGTTGGAAGAGATGGCACATTCAATTCAGTACTCAAAGAAAAAGGGACTATTGGGCTGAGTTTACAAATTAGAGTCTGTGAGATACTATACTCCTCATTTTGAAAGCTCTATTTGCTCCTGCTGCAGTCTGGCTGGCTCTCGTATACCATGGACAGAAAGGCCTTTGAGTTAGGTGCAAAATAAAAGCTTCCCTGTTAACTTAATATTTAATGACCTTGTTCATTAATATTTTTTTTGTAAAGCGGAAGTAAAAGTAATTGTCTTTTGCTATTGAGTTCCAAGCCACATATTCACAGCGACACCTTGGGAATGAGCACAGGGCATTCTCTTACCTTTGCAATTCAAAACTGGGTTTGCATTCTCACATGGAACAAAATGCTTTATCAATAATTCAAATAACAAAGTCTGCTGGGTATTAACTTACAACTGAAAGAGTAAACAAGCATTGAAGCACAGCAAAATTGATTGACACTGCATTAGTAAGAAGATCCCATTCTGCTGTATCACTGTGGCTTTAAGTGTGAGGTATCATTATCATCTGCGAGGAGGTCGTAGAAATGTTCCAAAGTATACAGCTCATCTTCCCTGTGGAAGGGTTTCAGATCACAACTATGTGTGATCATAGACCAGTACTGAAATAAGAATAACTCTGTTCCCTTCCAGCCCTTCGTGAGAGCGACAAAAAAATCACAGAATTTGTCCTAATGTGCTCTCCAGCATGAGCAGCCTTGCATAGCAGCAAAATTCCTTAATGCCTGAGGAACATGGCATACTGAATGACTCAACTTTATTAACCGAGTTAAAGAGCATTACATAATCCACAACACAGATATCTCAAAAACAGAGTAAAGGACCAGAAGTTTTGTAATTACAAGAAGAAAAGGGGGATTGTGAACAAAAAAAATACATTCTTTATGAAAGCACAGAAGAGAGGGTTTGGAATCTAAAGGGTAAGTACTGAAATCAAAAGTGGAGAATCATTTGGACGCAGGGATAAACAAGTTGATACTAGTCTAGCTTGCTTTTGTATGGATAGGGAAAGAAGGCAGGGTCTGGTTTGTTGGTTTTTTACCAGAGTTGCTCTTCAGCTCAGTGATATAACCAAAAACTCTAAGTGAATGACCATGAACGAAGGAGGCCAAACAATCCATAATTTCCTTCTCTATGAAATGCTACATATCTATTGAAATGCAACCTAATGCATGTCCCTTTGAGGGGTTTATTTATTTAAGCATTCTGTCAAAAAACAACTGTTACTGAACAAGGTTTTTGCAGTGCTTTGTGCTAATAATGTCCTGATCAGCTGTGGAAATGAAGCAGATGCTACCTTGAAAAATGTCTCTAGTATCAATAAAAAAATAATAAAACTTGTGGCTGCAAGCTCCATGGGGGAAAAAAGAAGTGTCCATTCCTCGCTCCTCTTACTAGCAGTTGAAAGACAAGATTTAGGACTGCACTTCATGTCTCTCACAACTTCTCTTCAGAACTTCTTCGGACTTTACTTCCCTTGTCCATGGGGATTTTGAATTTTTTCCTTCCTAAAAAATCAAATAACCGTAGTGAAGAAAAGAAGCAGGGTTGTATTGTATTGCTGGGCAGGAAAGAGAGGGACTGCCAGGCTGAAAGGGAGTAATCAATGGCTTGCCATCTAATTGGTGGCTGGTAACAAGCAGAGCACATGAGGGGTCAATAGCGAGTCCAATGTTGTTCAATACCTTCATTGACAACCTGGATGATGAGACAGAGTACATCCTCAGCAAATTTAAAGGTGATATTAAATTAGGCAGATCGGTTGACATGCTGAATGTCAGAGCTTCAACCCAAAGAGCCCTTGAGAAACTTGAGAACTGAATCAAAAGAAACATCCTCTGGATCAGAAAGGAGAAGGTAAAGGTCTGCACCTAGGATGGGATAATCCCATGCAGCAGCACCACATCGGAAGTGGGCTACGAGTGTCCTGCAGAAAAGGACTTTGGGCAGAGGACACACCGAAAATGAACCAACAACGGGCTCTCATTGCAAAGAGGCAGACTGCCCATCAACTGCACCAGGAGCAATGTGGCCAGTAGACTGAAAGAAGTTTTTATTCTCCTCTGCTCAGCAATAGTTGAGGCTGCACCTGAAATACTGTGTCCAACTGCACAGTTCAATAGGGATGCTGAGAAATTAGAAAGGGTTAAAAAGAGGGCTACCAGGCCGGTCACAGGCCCAGAGTATATGACCTAGAAAGAGAGGGTGAGATTTTTCAGTCCAGCAAAGGAGAGGCTAAGGAGTGACCTGGTAGAAGCCTACAACTGTTCTCAGTATTGGCACACAATACAACAAAGCCAGTGACCACAAATTGCAGCTTGAGAAATTCCAAGTTGTACATTAGGAGGAAGAAGTTCACTAAAAATGTAGTGCAGCTCTGAATTAGGTCACTCAAAGAAGCTGTTGAATCTCCATCTTTGGAGCTTTTCAAGACTTGGCTAATGCCATGCTTGACCTTGCTGTAGTGCTGGCAACAGTCCCACTTTGAGCAGGAGCCTGGATTAGATGACCTCCAGAGGTCCCATCTTACTAACATTTCTGTGATTTAACAGTCACTGTGACATAGATGAGCTTGGCATATGGCAGAAATATTTAATCTATAAATTATTCAGCCTCAGGAAGGAGAGCCAAAAAGGTCTGTCTTTCAAAGCAGCATTTAGAGAAACATGTAGTGTTCTCCCCGTTTAACTGCTGCTTGGGAGGGGCACAGATTAAAAAGCAGGACTGAAGGGGCAAGGGTACCAAGGGAGAAAAGATTCGTACTGTGTGGCTAGAAAGGATGGAAATCTCTAGGACAAGAACTAGGGGAACTAACAGAAGCCAGGAAAAAAAAGGTAAAGGTAAGAAGATAAGCCAAACAGAAGACTTGGAACTGCTGATGGAAGCAGATGGAGAGAAACCTCTGGAGGTTCCTCCCGATCACGAGGACTCACGCCAGGGTAGCAGCATAAAAGAGAAAGGCAGGACTTTCTATGGTGAGAAACGAATATAATGAGGAGGCAGGTTAAGGGGGAAAGAGAAAAAAAAGTAAGGACAAGCAGAGCAGAAGGGTAAGTAGCAATTATATTTAGCGATAATTAGGCAAGACTGTCTACCTAAAAGAACACATTTCCCTACAGAGCCCTAAGGAGAGTGCAGGATTCCCAAGTTTCACTAATCTGCTGTGAGCAAGGATTTGCGGGAAGTAAAGTTGCTAACTCAGAGAGTGACAACCTGTGAGTGATTTCCAGAGGACCAACTGACTTAAGACATTGCCTGGCATAAAGAGAAACTTTCTATGGCAAGACACAGACAGAAGCTGATGCTTACAGACAGGATTTGCTTGTTCATCTTAAATGCTACTGTGGTCATGATCAATGAATCAATAGCTTTCAAAAAAGATCAAAACAAACAAGCAAACGGCCAGAAGAAACCAGCACAAGATGAATGTGTCAAAACCCGATACTGAAAAACAATTTTTACATTTTATCAGTAATGTAAATCAACAGACAGTGATGCAGAATTAATTAAGAGCTACTGCTGACTGCTAAATTACTTCTTCCTAAACTCCCAATTGATCAGTCAGAATTTCTAAGTAAGTTAATCAAAGAGAAAGAAATTTATTTTGGCTATTAAAATCAAGCCTGTAGGAAAGGCCACAGGTTCTAATCTTTCTCGCTGAATGCTTTGCATATAAGAGAGCCCAATGTAACTCAGTAATAGAGATTTTGGGGTGCATATTCTATCTAAATCTATGTATAGGACTGTTTGTTTTTTTTTTTTTAAATTGTAAAAGAAGGTTAACTTAAGCAATATGGCAAAAATGTAGCTTTTTAGTGTGATTTTACTAAATACAAATTTTAGATTGTACACTTCAAGACAGAGTAAGATTTGCGGAAACTCTGTATCACTTTTTTTCATTACAGAGCTTAAAGTAACAGAGCAAGTTGACAAATTTAAGATTCTCGAATTGCTTTTGACAACCTAGATTGAAATACTGTTGAGAAATTTACCACAAAATGTCCCCAAAAGTGCCTCTGTTGTCCTCAGAGGCACAGTGCAATGTGCTTTGACAATATGATGCAGGAGTTCCCTTTTTCCTTTCATATTTTTTCATATCCTGCTGTGTTGAAATAAAACCTACAAATTTGGCTTTTATTTTTCTTTTGGTTGGATTAATCTAACCTCATAGGAATTCCAAACGCAGAGCATCATGTCTGCAACTTTGTCTTCATCTCCTGTGCCCTTCAGCTGACGTTACGGTCTAAAATCTAGAGAAGCTACAGAACAGCCAAGAGACACAAAGGCCTGAATTAACATCAGATGACCTCTCAAGTGTCCAGTGATTTTCAATTTACTTCAATTCCTTAATTCTGAAAGGTTTTCCGGAGTGCCCCCACATTGCTTGGAGCAGCATTTTGGTGCCTATTCCTCTTATTCAACAAGATGCTTAAACTAGTACCAGATTTCCAATTTGAGATTTCTTCATTAACTCTGAATTAAGAAATGTTGAACTTTTTGCTAATTTAAGAAGTCATTCAATTTTAACATTTCAGCCTCAAACAACAATAACTGCATACAATCACATCTTTACACAAAAGTCTGGAGAACCTGAGGCGTGCATCTTGCAAAACAGCTGCTCTTGTGAGCTGCAGCACGCGTCCAAATGAGACTCCAGACCCTGTAGTTTTGCCTCCAACCCAAAAGTAAATCTACAGAAACAGATCCTAATGCTGGAGGACCAGATACTAATTCAACCAAAAATATTCTAAGGTAATCAGATTCAAGGCTGGAGTTGAGTTGACACTAGGTATGGATCTAAAATGGCATTAACTCTTTTCTGAATACAAATGTTTCATTTCCAATTCAAACCAATTAGCACTGTCTGGCTCTAAATGCTGCCCTTTCTCTTCCCTTGTCTCCTTTCATCATACGCATTTTCATTATTTCAGGTTGATCTAACATCTTGTCAGTTTAAAAACCTTGCTAAACAATTTAAAAGAGTAGAATAGAGATTGCTTTCACTACCCACTCTTCTCCTGATATGCAGTACTGCATATTTGTCTATAATGAACATTTTTATCACACTTCCTTCAAAATAATCACGAGTGAGATAAGTAATATTACAAAATAAAAGGAGAAGCAAAGGCTTCTGTAGCACAAACACAGTTACACAGCACAAAGGCCTTTGCATCTGTTATTATTTTTAGATTCTCCTTTTTCTTTCCTTCCCACGTTTGGTACAAAAGAACCAGAAGAAGTGGCAACGACAGCACATTATTATCTCTTTTTGGGTTTACTCCAATGCAGGTTGGCAAGGCAGGGAACTTTTATTATCTCGCTTAGAGACTGTAAAGAGAACATCTGTCTTCTACACACAAAACCCATCAGTGCTCCCTGCCTGAAGAGAAAGTCTGTGAAAATTGACAACTTGTCAAACTAATCAGATTGCTTGTGATTTTGCTGCCATCTGATGTATTCTCACAAAGGGAACTTCTCGTCTGTCTCTCCACAAGCGAAAAGTCTTTCGCCAGCATTCTTACCAGAAATGTGCAACCAGCTTATCTTGGCAATGATTCTTTTGATTCCATTTCTCAGCTTTTTATTTTTTTTTCTTTTTCCTTGTCCCTCCTGCATTTAAACAGAGTCTTCGAAAAAAATGCTAATTGTTGGCTCTCAAACTCTATTTGTGTACTTGCAATTTCTGTACTGATTCATTCCTCTTTCATGTGATATTCATGTATACTTTCTGAAAGCAAACGGAGCCGGTAAGTGATTGATATATATTAATCTGTAGACAAACACTCAACAAGAATTTTGCAGGATGAAAGCTATGCACTTGCAGCTTGAAAGTTTCTCTAACTTTCTGCGTCTGTGGCAACAACAGGTTTTCAACACTACTCTACATCCTCCACTCACAAATTTTAAGAAATACTGAAAAAATAAAATGAAGTTTCAAAAATGGAATATCTGCAGCTTTTTTTTTTATTTGATTTGGGGATCCAACTCCTAATGAGATAAGAAGAGATACAGAAAGACCTTCAAGCAAATTTGAAAGTAGTAAGTCCTCTGTACATGAAATCCAATACTCCCTGCAATTTATGGATCAAGTCAAGAAAGATCCATTAATTTCATTTGAACTTATCCTGATATTCCTCAGCTGAAGATTTGGCTCAGTAACCGTAACCCTGTAGAGTGTGATCATGTGAACAATAACAAATCAGGCTCTAACAAAGGCATATACTCAGACACAAGCACTACACGCTGATCTAACCACCATGCAGTCGTCTCTCAATGGCAATGCCAATTAAGCAGCAATGTAAACCTTACTATGTTAATTAAACATGAGAATTTACAAAGGACCTCCAGCAAGACACTTGTATCTCTCAGAGCGGCTTTCTGAAAGAGTAGTGGAGAATGTAATACTTTTGGATACTTCCCAGAATGTCTCCAAGTCAACAAATCCCCTTTTCATCAGTCATTTGGAATGCAAAGTTGCCCCCCAAAAGGAGGAGTTGGCAAAGGCTGCCTGTTGTTCAACATTTCCTTCTCAACTCCACTGCTCTTCTGGAAAGGCCAGCACAGCTGGTCATATAAGGTAAAACCGCATTTCCCCCATCAGGTTCCTATCCAGATCCATCATTCCTACACGGAGCTGTATCATTATCCCAGGAAGGGGTCCTTCTGCAGAGAACCCATGGCCTGTGTGTGCTTTTTGTGCTCTCTCCAGTGAGACAAGTACCATCTAGCAGGGTTTAACTCTGTCATTTTCATTGAAAACCTGTAATTATCTTCCAAAGACGACACTTCAGTCTGTTTAACTGATGAAAGGCCAAAGACTCTCAATGGCACAAAGTGACAAATCAGAGACAGCTAGGGGAATATCTCGTCAGCGTTGATTCACATAAAGACACAGCATTTAATGACGTTTGCACAGTACTGCAGTTTAATGGCCTTCTGCGACTCGAGCTCTGTACAAGTATTTCACTTATTTAATCAGTTCTACTCTATTCACTCCTTTAATATACAGCTAAACGTCCAAGGTAAGTCTGACTATTTTCTCATAATGCTGTAGGAACCTTTACTGCTCTGGACCCACTGGACTGCTCTACTGACCAGCATTGGGAACTGCAGATGAGAGGTGAACTCTATAGAGGGTGATTAATATTTATCAGGATCATCTTTATTAATAGACAATTGCAAGACTAATTCCAGAAGCATACAACAATACATTCTCTGTCTTATGATGGCAAATAAACTGCATCAGATTTATAGGTCCTCTCCTTTGAAAACAAAAAAAAAATATTTTACGGACTACTGAAATATAGCTACTTTCTGCAGCAGAAAATATTTTGAACCCTACAGCCATATCAAGATAGACTATGATGACATTATTTAGGGTAGAATAAGACAAGGTGAAAGATACGCATTTTTATTCAGAACTGCAGGTATGATTTGAATAGTAAGTACAGTCCAATTTCCTAAAGTGGAATTTGTCTTAGTTGACTACATCAAGTTACTGAAGCGTCCTTGTCTTATAAATTGTGCCCTGGTACTTCTAACGACTAAAAGAAAAGGCTTCATTTTTATAGCTTATTTGGAAACAACCAAACAATCAAACAAAAGCTCTTCCAGCAGTCTCCCTCTTTACTTCTTTGTTCAACTATGTTATAACGATCTTATATCTGTGTTGTCTATCTGGACTTCCGTAAGGCCTTTGACATGGTCCCCCACAATGTCCTTCTCTCTCAATTGGAGACGCAGGGATTTGATGGGTGGGCTGTTTGATGGAGGAGGAATTGGTTGGATGGTCATATCCAGAGAGTAGTGGTCAACAGCTCAATGTCCAGATGGAGATCAGTGACAAGCGGTGTCTCTCAGGGGTCCTTACTGGGACCAGTACTGTTTAATATTTTCATCAATGACACAGACAGTGGGATCGAGTGCACCCTCAGCAAGTTTGCAGATGACACCAAGCTGAGTGTTGCAGTTGACATGCCTGACGGATGGGATGCCATCCAGATGGACCTGTACAGGATTGAGAAGTGAGCCCATGTGAACCTCATGAGGCACAACAAGGCCAAGTGCAGAGTCCTGCACTTGGGCTGGGGCAACCCCTGGTACCAAGACAGGCAGGGGGATGAAGAGATTGAGAGCATCCCTGTCAAGAAGGACTTGGGAGTACTGGTGGATGAAAAGCTGAACATGAGCTAGCAATGAGAGCTTACAGCCTAGGAGGCCAACTGTATCCTGGGCTCCATCACAAGAAGCATGGTCAGCAGTTTGAGGGAGGTAATTCTGTCCCTCTACAGGGACAGGTGATACAGGTAGGTATCTAAACTGGACCAAACGTATCATGCTCTAGAAAAGGCTGCTTGCAAAGTTTGCGTAGACAACTTGCTCACATGCAAACATCAGTATCACAGAAACCAGATTTTCTTTACATGAAAGTGTGATCAACAGTCCTAATCTCCCTAGGAAATGAGGCTCTCCATTGGCATAGATGCTTTAAATCCTGAACCCCAGCAAGAAAGGTTATTCAGCTAATCATAAGGAACAGACTGAAGCAGAAATCCCACTATGTGGGCATTCAATGGGCATTAAAACAGCATATACGGAACACATTTGTGTTCATATTCACTAAATATTCCTACTGTTCGGTGAAACAAATTATATCTAGTTATGGAAATTCCACTGATTTGTGAGCACAAGTAGTTCAGCCTGACATGAAGTAATGTCTTCTTTCACAAAACTGCAGAAAACCAAAATTTCTGAAACCAATTTTGTAAATACTAAAGGTAAACTAGACATAAGCCTTACTGGACTTTGCATGGACAACTTTTGGTGGTTTGTGTCTCCATAATATTGTTAACATATTTCTGTGTTTCTGTATTTCAAATTTCCTGACAGATTTTTGACTTCAGCTCTGAACCAATCAAGACCTTTTGTTTCCCCAAAATCAGAAAAAAAGTGAATGCAAGAAGCGAGCCAGAGTAATTATGTTTCCCTACAATACAGTCTCCCTTGAGGGACAAATATGCCCACTGTTATGAAATATCAAATCACAGTAACATTTATCTGTAGGAGATGAAGCCTTATAGCATCAGTCCTCGCTTCAGAAATCAGTAAGAGACTATGATATTTAATATTTTATTGCTTTTTCTAGTAGTGACTTTCTCAGCTTTGAATGAGTTACTAGCTTTTAGTAAGTCACAAAATCCAGATAAGCCAAAACAGGATTTAAAGCAATATTTTAGTTTCTGTTACCACAGCCTTTGTATCAGCTATAGTAGAGAGGAGTTTATCAAGGTCCTGCCTAGTGGATGGCAAATCATGCTTCCAACTCTTACTAATTCTTACCTCTTCAAAACATGCATCCTTTTCAAAATACGTTTGCTGAAAGAAAGAGCTTGCTGGGTGTCTCATGTCTTTGTTAAAGGGATCAAAACCCAATTAATGTGCAAAAAGCTCACTCACTGTTAATGAGATCTACTGTTCCACAATTTAGTACTGCCATGCCACTTCTGCTGGCTCTTTTCATGACAGATTTAGGGTTTGGTCTGTATTCAGAATACATTCAGTTAGACTTAGTGTTTAGTCTTATTAAACTGTGGTGAACTAAATAAAAAATTCATAATCTACAGGGAGTAAAACTGAATTTCTATCTCAATTTTTAACTGAGAAACGGCAATACAGAGAATACCTACTCTATGCTAACAGAAAACACACTATTTCCTGATACTTCCATTCTCCACTGTGAAGGCTACATCAGTCAGGTCAATCAGCATGTTATGTGCCCCCTTGTCTTTCTGATGTGCAGAGCATAATTTATTAGGGTGCCAGTTTGTCGATACCAGATTTTCAACTGTTCCCTGTAGCCGTTCACACATTCTGTTCCGCAGACTTCAGAAATCCCTTGGTTGCTAATCTGCAGGAAAACCACCACCAAGTGCTCTCCCCCATGCCACAACGAAAGTTAATTTGTAGTCTGTTCTCACCCATCTCAAGCTTATCTTGCTAAGATTTATGGACACAGCTCTGAGTCTGCTTTCTTTCCAAGCTCAAGATCCCAAACCTGATCATAAAATCTTTATACCTGTAGTGAAGAGTTAATAAAGAATCATTTACTGGTCAATTATAAAAGACAGAACACAAGGATCAAATGAGCATAAACAAAATAATCAATTTCTACTGTGTTTTCTTCTTTTTCTTTCATCTTTTTGGATTGATCTTCCCTGTTTCAGGTTTCATCTTGCTCTCCTTACACACCAATTAACTGTTGCTTCTACCTGAATCCACCTCTGCTCTGAATCTCCTTTTGTAGTTTCTTCTTTGTTTTCAGTCCATGTTTCTGGCTTTTCTTTTGTGTATCTTGTCTCCCTTTACAGCAGTTTGCCTAAACCACGACACCCCTGAGGCAAATTTTAATTATATTTAAATTGACGTTGATATATAAAACCGCTGTTGTGTAAGGATCAGGTGTTCTGTCATTCTGCCATGGAATTCTCTAGCTCCGATGTTAACAAAATAAACCTCTTGTGTGACTTTTACTTTTGTAAAAAAGACTACAGGTTAAATTTCTCTCTAGAATAAAAGGACACAGCATGATATTTTTCTGTAATTTCTTTAATTAGCATCTTACTGTTGTTTCAGTTGTCTGAATGTATTTCATCCTTTTAATGATAATGCTGCTCCTTGACTCCCCTGAACAGAAGGTAAACAAATTACCTGAAGGCCTCTGGTGTTGTAAAAGCTTGGTTTTTCCCAGAACCCAGATCTTTGTTTCAATTAAGCAACATTCAGGGCTTTCACTTTTATTTAAAATTGAGAAAAGTAAACATGGATTGCTGCAGTGTTAACAACTTTGATTATTTTTTTTTTTAATCAATTAGCAGCTTGTGGTATTAAGGGCTTTCAGAAACCACAGAAATCATTCGATGTTATTTTCACAGGAGTGAAGAGTATTGTTCCTCCTCTGTAACACACCATTTTATAAGCTCATAAAAAAAAAACACAACGCATGTCTGCATTCAGGGGAACATGACATTTCTCCTCTCTATTCCCTAAAATAAAGAGGAACATCCAAATGACAACATTAACTTCATTTTTCCCCATATCTACTCTGTAAAGTTATTTTGAGCAATCTGGAAAATACAAATGGTGTAGGACAGAAATACAGTCCTCAGGCTGGAGAATACCCATTTGTGTGTTATCAGAGGCACCAGAGGAGAAAAAAACATACATCCTCCAAAAAAAGAAAAGGAGAAAAAGAAAGAAAAACAGAGAGAAGAACAATAGGGAAAAGAATCAGCTAGAAATACTTGCTTTGCTCTGGTTTTGAACATGGAGATCAATCCTCCCTCCCCTACCTCTAAACAAGAAGGATGACATGATGTCCCTTAGGCTAATTTGGGGCAGTCTGACCAATCTCCAGGTGTCACAGTGCTGCACAGCATGTCCAGCTCACAGGGAGATAGCAATCACAGCCTGGCTAACAGGGAGAAGGACAAAAACATTAAAATGTCAGCTAATTTACAACTCATTTGCTACTTGTTAAGCCTGTCCTTAACACACTGTTGTTTTTTTTTCTTTTTCACTGAAATACCACCTTCATCCGAGGACACTCACAATTAGCATGGATACATTTTTTTCAGCTTCCAGAACATGGCCTCAAGAGCAACTCCTCAGGGTCTGACGTGCAAATCAATTAGTGCATGGCAGTGCAGCCTTCTCAAATTTCCTTCATCTCTGTCATAGCTGGATGGCCCACGGCACACTTAAAGAGCTTGATTTGCTATTAGCTAAGTTTCCATCATGCAGGCAGATCCAGACAGAATTTACTTTTTTTTTTTTTTTTTTTTCCCCCTCCCTTAAATATGATGTAGTTGTTGCTGTGGTTGCCCTGTGGATGTTTTCATTCCTTCCAATTCAAATAGCTGAATCCCTGCTGAATACTCCTTGCTTGTGTTTGTGTGTGCATTTTTGTTGTCTGTTGCCTTTTCAGACCCAAACATCTGTTCAATATGTTTCCCTGCTCTGCCCACACGGTGAAACAAGTCAACGTCTGAGAGGGATTGAAAATCAAAATCCTCAGCAGGAGCTAACCCTGTCTCTCAAATGATAACACGTGCCACATGTAGTTACCAGTGGCTTACGATATATCCAGTGGCTCCATGCCCTTAATTAACATGCAATTGCAAATTGCTGCAAGTTGTTAATATTTCCAATATGGGAATAAACTCTCCATGCTTTGGGACCAGAACTGGTTTCTGGGAGGCAGCTTGAGTTGGATTTCTAAGATTCGTGATTCTGAAGATAAACATCTGGTGATATATACACAAGCATAAGAAGAAGTCGGATGCCACCCTCCAGCTGAAAATGAGGACATTAGGGGTCGAATTTTCTTCTGTCCTTTAAAAATCCCATTCTGTGACTTCTGCATATCTAACTGTTCCATCTTGGTAAATGGCTTTTGGCCCTTCTTTTCAACCTCTGCAAGTGAACACTCGTACATGAAATTTCCCTGAAAACGATGTGTAGGGGATTTCAGAATAAAACCCTGTTCTGTGAAATCAGCCTCCCCTTTCTTCATCATTCTTTGAAACTTTGGCAGATTACAGGGAAGATGACCAGATTTGAGCTACCTTTTTCAGTCTCCTAAATTCACCTCAAATGGTTGATTTCATATAAATAAATACAAAAAATACTCCTGGGAAGTCCAAAGATCTCATCATAAAAGAGTTTTGAAACAGGCCTACACATAAGTAGCTCATTCAAGTTGAGCCAACAAACCCTGATCTGTTGTAACTGGCACCATCTTTACTAGTCAGTGAGGAAGGACATGACAGAATGTTTCCTTTGGTTCTGCCAGTGACAAAATTGATATCCAATGAACAGGATTTTACAGCTTTGATTCTCAATTGATAGGGGAAAATATAATTCTGGAAAACTATTGAGCCTAGGGAGGTTACACAGATATATGATGCCCGCTACCTATCAAGATACTAATAAAAACTAATAGTGTGCTTTGCAGGTCAGACAGGAGCCTGCTATTTGTAATGTTCCATTTTTAAATGTTTGTCAATTTGGAAAATCTGTCGAATATATGAAAGAATTTGTATTTATACTTGAACATATCGGAGCTTGAGCTTTTCAAGGAGAATAATGACTTTCAGGTGGTGGAAAAAGGTTGCAGGTACTGCAATCCACAAGGTAGATGACCAAAAAGGAGCTAAATTGTAAAGAAATTTAAATTGATCATATGTTTTTCTCTGTTGCAGAAGAGGAAATAGCACTGAAGGGATTGAGAGAGTGAAACGAATCTTCTACTCCACCCCTGGCAGTGCCTATTCTCCAGCAACGACTGAGGAAGCCTACACTCCCACCTTAGACTAGACAACTTTCTTTTATAAAGTTTAATTTAAGCAAAACAAATCCTATTCCATTGGTTTTTTTCAGTTTTGTATTCAGTATTTAATAGATAGTATAAACAAAGTGACCTCAAGGCTAGCTTATGGGGAATGCTATAAAAATGAGCCTGTCACTGACATGGCTTGTCAGGCATTTATACTTTCTTGCATGCAGCTGTAAATGTACTGCAGAGGCAATATATATATGATACACAGTTCACTTGGACTCCACGACATAGTAATGGTTCAGTGGGAGCACAAGTACTGACGCAGTTGACACACAGTCTTCATTTTGAAAACCTGTGAAAAATTGAAAAGTGTCTGGAATCCTCCTGTCTTTGACCTATCTTGGGTTATCTGAGTCCCCTGCCTTTAATACGCTGTGGGCTGCTGTGAAATACTTCCTCACAAAACTGCTCGTGGGGCTGAGGAAGCAGCTACAGACAGTTTCTAAGCAATTGCCAAGCCCTTGCCTATGGAATTTATTTGCTGATCACAAATGTTTCCCAGTGGCTTTTACTGGAGTGCTCCATTTTTATCACAGCCATTACAACTGCAGATAAAAAAATTGCTCTGAAAAATATCAGAGCCCAGACTTTTATTCCATTATTATAAAGAGTAGATATTGAAACGATTCTCACTGCAGATCAAAAAATAAAAATTAACTTCAATACTTTTTAAATTTTGTATTTCTGTGTCTAACCTTCTTAAAACTGCAGTGTTTTCCCTTACGTTAAGTGGCTCACAGAGTCAGCTAGACTACTATCAAAGTTTTTAATTCATAACATAGGAGACTTTTGTAGATGCAGAAATTCCTCTAGTACATGTTGATATGAACATCGCTCCATCCAAACACCCTGCTTACAGGTACCACATGAAAACTTCGTTCCATCAGCATTTATCACATTCCCCACTCACTTGCCTGATCCTTACTCAAACACATCAAAAAGATACCAGAAACCTTTGCTGAGATGAGATGCAATTTGAAAATATGGGAGTTTACTCTGATGCGGTAAGAGATCTTCTAGTTATGCAGCTATTTACTACCATTATTTTAATTCCATATAATGGAATGGAATTCTGTAGCTTCCAAGCTGACAAATAGCTGTCAGTAAAGAAGCAATTAGCAGTATCATGTTTGTGTGACCATGCTGAGAATCAGAGAGCATAGAAAGAAGTGTAAAATAGTTTTTTCTAGGCATTGAGGCCACTGTGAAAATACATTCTGTTGAAAGCATGCAGTAGTAGCCTGCGAGTAGGAACAATGTCCAAGTCACTCCACAGGAGTAACTTGACACATGGAGATCTCAATGGAACTGCAGGAAGAAAAGCTCCCCTGCTGAACTGAACACAGCTCACAGCTAAATAATAAATCAGAGCATGTAGTCAAGCATCCTGCAGAAGTTCCTGTCATTTCCACATCTCTGCCACTTCATGTCCTTCCTACAAATTCTAACCCATGGCCAATAGCTGATGCAGGTGCAGCTGTAGCTGAGACCACAACAGAGCTATCTTAACAGAAATATTTCATTTAAACAGCACAACCAAGAATTTTGCTAATAAATCATGAGGCTATGCAGAGTATAACTAAGTACTGAGGAAAAAGAAAAAAAAAAAAAGAAAAAAGCACAATATTCTGTTGTGATGTGGCTAAGAGTAGAAAAGCATGAAGTTGATAAGCCTTGCAGCTTATGCAAGCCTCCAAAGCTCAAACCTGTTCTAAAGAATGTGTCTTATACACACACATATACATGTATAAACGCAATTCTGAACCACTGATTCAGTTTAAGTCCCGACAATCTGACAAGACTAAAGTGGCACTAGTTCCATCCCATGTAAACTCCTTTACTACCACTGTAGAAAGCCTGCCTGCAGCAAGGAAGTGTCGTACCCCCATCCCTCCCTTATCCTGAGAGTGGAATTTTGTAATAATAGGAAAGACAATTTTGAATAGCACTAATATTTATATACAAAACATTCTCACCTGATTTAAAGACCACTGAGTTGGAAAATATCAAATCCTTAACGCTAAGACCAATGGGGCCTCCTACATGAAGAGTCTTTGCAGTAGCTTAACCTAAATTTCATAATTGTAGATAAACAAGGCAAATATAGACAAAGTTCTCCAAAGCAGGAAATACTCTAATTCCAGGCAGACATACATGGTTAGAAATACTGTACCCATTTATCATAATATTTCAGGGAGGAACTATTGGAAGTTCTAAGTCTAGGATAAACCAGACAACGTATCATTTGTTCACACCACTTGAGTATAATTCGGTTCAGTGCTTTCATGTTGTTGATTATTATATTCACTATTACAATAATTTTACATTTTTTTAATCCAAGTCATACCAGAGACTTTGATTCAAGGAAAAAAAAATGACAGCAATACTATTACATGCTTAATGCTAAATCCATGCTTAATTCTGCACAAAATCAGGAAACATGCCTGCAGCCATAAGCTTTACCTACAATACAGCAATGATTATCTGTGCAAAGATATCTTATGTGAATCAACTGCATACACAGAAAGTCCTTTTAGGAAATACTAAAACAGGTTAAAAGGTTCATTGAAAGGTTAAATCCATAAGATCAAAAAGTTAAAGAACCTTATAGCCGTACCTATGCTCCACTCTCCCAGCTACAATGGCACATGGTTACAGTTATGCTACACCACAGTTTGTAGTTTGTAATGCTAATTTTTCCTCATTTTCATCCCCTCTAGTCACCTCCTTAGCATATTCTTAGGAAACGCAAAGACTGGCTGTAGCAAGCATCAGTTTTAGAAAATTATAACCTAAAAATAAGACGAATATCAAAAATTAAGAGTTGAGGTTTTAACACCCAGGGTACAGAGAAGATATATAGAACAATCAGAAGGAATAGAAAATTACAATTGAGGGTAAAATTACACCATTTGGATTTCTACTTGTGGAGAAAAATCATTAATATATTCTTAATGAAAACTTTTTCAGATTATAGCCTTAAATTTGAAGTTACTACAGTGTACGTTCATTACACACACACATTTATACCTAGCATTTTTGAAGGTTTTAGCACACGTAAGAAGACAGGACTACATTTAGATATGTCACCCTCTTTTTACAAGGAGCTGAAGCCCATGAAATGTGTCATGAAATGAAATGCTCTTCCTAGAATTGCAAAATGCCATGGACCAGGCCTTTGACTTCCATGCCCCTCCATTGCTCATGAAAGGAATGTCCTTAAAATGCTCTCCAGCTATTACTTCTCCTGGCATAGAGCCATTGCAATGTGTACACGCTTTGAGGGACAAAAGGAAACAAGAGGATAGTTGAGGGGCCAGGAGGGAAGGACTCCTCTGGTGACCCAGTGAGAAGTCGGACATCTCATGAAAGCTGTGGAAAAGAACCTGGTTTGGAAATGCTGAGGAAGTGCCTGGTGGGCCCGCATGGTTTACACACGTCAGTATCTTCTATGTCGTTAAAGGCTGATTTTGTTTGAAATCTACCTGAAAATATACATCCCTAGGATTTCAACTCAATCTGCTTTTATCACCTTGGGAACAGGTAAACATGCTCCTCTAGCCTTTTCTGTTCGTTCACATTAATTTTTTTAAAGACCTGGTTAAAGATAAATATATCTTGACAACTCCAGAATACATGTAAACCCTTTTTTTAAAAAAAAAAGAGAAAGAAAAAAAAAAGAAGGCAGAACAAACGTCAAGGGGGATTGCTCACTGCCTGCTCAGCAACAAGAGCGTTACAGCCGCCCACTCCTGCACCATCCGCCCAAACACATCCAGCAAAAACAAAATTATTGCTCCACGGTGCTCTGACTCAGACAAGGTACTTGGGGAATAGCCACTGAATTTAGCAGCAGAGGCTGTCTCTTTAGTACTTTACACTGGACTGAGCATCAGTGAGTCACTGCTGCTGTAACACAAACCAATTTGGAGACAGCATAAAGAGCAAAGGAGAAGAATCCTGGCCAGAATTGAAGCTGAAGCGTTATGTAAGGTTTTTCCGTACAAGAGAGCAAGACCTAAAGCATCTTTGTGATCTTTTGGGTTTTGGCAAGTGGTCCCTGCTAGCTCTTTGGCAGGGGTGCAAAAATCCCCTTCATAATGAATGTGCAACCTGCTGAGATCTGTAATAGGTCACACCACAGAAATGTTTGAGGAAACACTCTTGAAACATAACCACCGATGAATTTCAGGTTTGTTAACTATATGTAAAGAAATCCATAATCTTCCTTCGCAATGTCAGAGCTGGATGTAATGAAGATGTTAATGGAGGAACACCATAGCCCCATCCCCGTATGACCCACTGAACACTGTACTGACCACGTTACCCCAGGACAGGAACCCAGCTCCCTTTGCCCTTCTTCGTGCTGCCTGCCATAGTAAGTCCCCGCTGCACAGAAACACTGTCCCATGCACTAATTCAATAGGGCACAAATCAGCAACTTCCTGTCTTTGGTCTGGAGAGAATTTCAGAATTCATGGAGTCAGGAGGGTGCATCATGGACCCAGGTTCAAGGAAAAGTACAAACTCTGTTGGTCTGTTTTGTTTTAGTGTTTAAAGGGGAAAAAAAATCTAATTACTTCATCAATTATTTTAACATCACATGAAAAGTAGCAATATATGAACAATTAGATTTTCCGTAATTATACCTGTCACATTTGCATAGAGGAAAATTTACTGCCTAGGGGCAGTTTTAATTACAATCAAGTGGTGGGTGATTGAAGTTTTAATAAGAAATAGTGAATTGAAAATACATTAAATCCCCAAACAATTCTATAAAAAAAAAAAAGCAATCTTTTTCTCAGGGTCTACTGAACCCTAAGACTGGCAGAACTTCTCGTTATTAAAAAATGACAAACTTAAAATAGGTCAATGATGTCACTGTTAACTAAATACAAGCAAGGTGTTAAAAACTCACACAATGCATTGCTTTCTTGTAAGGAATGAACTTGATGCTGGCCTAAAAAGAAAAAAAAAAAAAAAAAAAAAAAAAAAAAAAAAAAACAAAAAAACAAAAACAAACCAGCAAACAAACAAACAAAAAAGAGCAAACCAACCAACCAAAACAGCTAAAAGACCA
>KZ505991.1:39233-51482 GCA_002844005.1 Limosa lapponica baueri
GTTGAAAAAGTAAACTTAGTGACTGAAGGAAATATTAGGAGTCTTGGGAAGGCTGGTTAAATAGCATTAGGGTTCCGATGCTCAAGAACTCCTATATCCTTCTTCAGCCTGTTTAGACAGGTAACATTCCATTAAGCTAGATAAATTTGAGCAAATTAAAACTACTAGCATGAAATATTGTGATTTTGAAAAATACATGGTTTACCATGGAAAATCATTCTTCTGTAAAATTTCCAACTAGTCACAGTGGAAAACAGTCTCACACCAATAAATGCATCAATGTGTTTCTTGCTTCTTGGGCAGACAATCTGAATGGAAGCCATCAGATCAACAAATAAGCAAGAAAATAGATCTGTTTGACTATCAGGCAGAAACACATACAAGGAAAACAAAAATATCTGCAGGAGAAGAAGCTGCCTGAGGGTAAGCCTCAGCTAAGAAGGGTAGCAAAGCCCTGGAGACAAAAACTGGGACAAATCCAAGAAAAGCAACAACAGAGGTTTGGGTTGCACTGTTTTCTTTTTAAATCTGAGTTTCTGAAAAAGTTACTTTACAACGAAAGGAAACTAAAAGACTTATTTGGAGCAAGATTTCACCTTTCACAGCTGCTACACCAACCCTCCAGCTCAAGATAATGCTTGCTTTAATGAGGCCATGCACCTGCAGAACATCTCTCACAAATGAAATTTCAGTATCCATAAACCTAGACAAAGGAACTTGCTTGTTACAAATGCATGAAGAATCCCCCACAGGGAGTTTAAGAAACAACAACAACACAACCTCTGGAAAATTAGCCACAGACGTTTATTTTGTAAGGGAATTTGCTCCAATGAATATATAAAGGGGACTGAATGGGAAAGAACTGCTAGAGCTATTGGTGCTCCTTAATTTTCTCCTTACCAAAAGTGAAAACAAGAAAGAAGCTATGCTATCAGTGACAATCTACTGTGTCAGGAGAAAGAAAAGTTAAATTGTGGAGCTGACCATCTGATAATATTATTTGCCACAAGCTCTTTTTAGCTTTCATCATCTCAGGCACACTTCTAAGCTCTGACTGCAATCCACTGTGCTAGCAGGACAGAGATTCAGCAGGTGTCTCTCTAAGCTAACGTACTAGATGTCATTTCAGCACTATATATAGTTCAAGTTCACAAAAATCAAAATGATGGCTCGTGGCTATCTAGGATGATATGGGAACTGGGAGGGATGACCCCCTCTTTATCTGTCAATAAGAATACAAGTTCTGCAGAAGCCAAATCAAGTGAACAGTGGAAAGAAAAAAACATGGAAACAGGCAGTATTTGCAAGAACTTTCATTGTAAGCCCTCTGATTTATTTTTCCAGACTTTTATGATGCCTTGTAAGGTATGTGAGTTATGTGAATCTATCCTCTGAGGCATAATGTTGCATCTATACAACCTGGATTTTGGTTAATAAAATAAGACTCAAGGCAAGACAAGTAAAAACAAATTCAAACATCCGACATGTGGACATGTTGACAAATGTTTGACTTCATAAGCGTCAGATCTCACTAGCTGCCATTCCAAAACACATTTGTTTTCAGCAACTACAGCTGACTTTCAAAATAGGCTACATTTACATCTGGAGATTTGAGCAAAGCTCATACAGGCTAGCGGACTCAGTACTATAGTCTAAAAAAAGCATATATAAAACCCTTTTCCTAGTGTGCAAATTCTCCAGAGTTTTAAAAGTGCAGTATCAGTCTTAAACTCATCTGCACAGTTCTTGCCATATCTGAAGCAGCTATTTCTGTTATTTGGACCAGCTCTGGTCATGGACTGAAATCTAAATCTAATACTGCAAAAAGGAGATGACAATGTCTATTCTGAAAACTTGCAGGGAGCATCCAGAAATAAAATTTAGAAATTTTCCACCTCAGTGAATTACTCGGTACATAGAGAATTGATGGAGATATAAAAAGTAAACATATAAATAGACCTAGAGTCCTAGCTCTGTAAAATTTTACCAAATACATAATGGAAAAGATTTAAAGAATCAAGACATACTGTCATGTAAAAACATGTGGTATACATGATCTTACAGTCCTTATGCAGAGAAAAGTTTATTTTATTGTATTTTTCCAAAACACCAGCATTTTTCTGGTAGGATATTGGCACAAATAAAACCATTTGTTTTGTGATGCTGGTACACACTTTGTGTAATCTTTTCACTAAATATCTTTTCCTATAGCCCAAGAGCCACCTACAGCTTGAAATGAAAAGTTAAAAGGATAAATTATTTTGAAATATTAAAGAAACAGCCACAGCCTAACAATTCCAAAGGGAAAATGAACGATTGATAACACAAAACCTGTGTACACTGCACAAAAATATGCATAGACAAAAGTTATCTGTCTGACCAGTAATTTACTCTAGTTAATTTGCTCTTTTCCATCCATGTAGACTTCCTCTTCTTAGAAGTCAGACCTGAAATTCTTTTGGTAAACAACCCAGGACACAAAGCCCATTGCCAGCTTC
This sequence comes from Limosa lapponica baueri, assembly GCA_002844005.1. Taxonomy (NCBI): domain Eukaryota; kingdom Metazoa; phylum Chordata; class Aves; order Charadriiformes; family Scolopacidae; genus Limosa; species Limosa lapponica. The sequence goes on from KZ505991.1 coordinate 41,732, forward strand.
CTTATAATGGCCAGCTTCTCCTATAAGAACTAATAAAAAAATACTAACAAAATGTGGGAAAGTGTTGTTTACTGGGAGTCTAACCACAATTCATTTTCCTTCCCTGAACGTTGCCAACTCAAGCCCTTTCCAATACAACTGTCTAACAGTGCCTCTAACTGGCAAGTGAGTCAAATGGTAGATACACCTGAAAATAAAAAAAAGAAGTAAAGAGAAAATAGCAGCAAAATTATCAAGACATGAGTGATGCTTCTATTCGTACTGAAATCAGTTTTGAAATCAGTTCTTAACAATGCTTATGTTCTTAAAATCAGCTAGGAAAGAGAAGAAAGGAAAGTTATTTTATCTTGATGAAACTTTTGACGCTACCACAACTCAACAGTAAAACTGAGGCTTCTCCCTTTCTCTGTTGGTTCTGTGGGACATTACAATGGGAAACATCAGGAGATCAACTCAAGATCTGGTTCATCAGTGTCTTCTAATGACAAAATCACACCGTTTACTCTGTCATCATATGCAAAATAATGAGGGAAGTCAGAATCACAGATTGCCCTCAACTTTAGAAGGATCCAAACTACACCTCTGGAGAAAGACCTAATTTTCAGGTTAAAGGGCAAGGACTCTGGCTCTCACAGCCTGAGAATAAGAATAAATGGATTTAACATATGTGAAGGGATGATAATGAAGGTGGAAGGAAATTGTTAGCATCAAAACGTGATTTTTGCACAAGTTATACTACTGATTGGAGCACTTTAGCCTTGTGATCAGAGGGCGTAAATGGGAAGGAAAAGAACCGAGTTGCAGATCCTCCCTCCGCTCAGATGTTTTGTCTGTTTACATCTTGGACTAGAAGATAATAGGAAACATACGCATTTCCAGTACGCACACTGGAATATAGTTCGGATGCAACCTCAACACACTTGTGCAAGTGTGTCCAGGTCCAGATATATATCCATATGTATACACAGATATTTTCGGCTCAGAGACCTGGCCCAAGTCCTTGCAGAGTGATTATCTCTAATCTTTAGATTACCATGTAGAAGTGGTAGACTCCACTATTAGGCGTGACTATTCAGACTTCTTTGGAATTTCTAGTGGGGTTCAGGAGACCAGTGGCTGAGTTACAACAGAGCCCAAAAGCAAGAGATGCTGCCCAGTGCAATTTCTGCTAAATGAGTGGACAACTCAAATTAATCTGTAGAGTCTTTTTAAAGAGTGGAAAGATATCTTGTTAGTATAGGCAATTTCAGATTAGCAGACCAGAAGGTAGGTGTCCCAGAGTGTTTTCAAGGATGTTAGGTTGGTTTTAGACATCCAAACAAAACTCAAGATAGAGTTTTGGACCCCTTCCAAAAAACCAATAGTATCAAGCACACCTACGAAATTTATTTTAGTTGTATAGGTCCTGCAGGTTACAGAAAACCTCCCAACCCTTTTTAAAGTGCAGAGCATCTCAGCCCAGGAATCTCCAAATATGTTATAACACATGTTTATTTAAGCTTCCCAGTTGTACTGTGAGACACTGAAGCCTTATTTCAGGCGGGCAGGGAAATACTAAGGGATCTGGACACACTTGCACAGCTGTGTTGAAATTGCATCTAAACTAGCAGATAAACATTCTGAGCTCCTCATTCACAGACACAGTTGTGCACCTTGGACATTTCCCAACAGCACGTAGAGGGAACCTGTCTCCTAGCACACAATCTGTGCCTCAGTTTCCATGGAAACTTGGTTTCCTCCGTTGTCAGAAGAAACCCAGGCATAAAGGCTAGAATGAAGATACAATGTCTCTGGTTGAGATGTCTGAAGAAATCTAGACAATACAGTGCAAACCTACATGTACCTCATCTTTGTCTACACACAGCCCAAGCAGTCAAGCATATTGACAAGTACCTTCCTTTGAATCACCTTAATGTAAGAGTTTAATAGCTAAAAGCAAAAACAAATAACCCCACAGCAAAACAAAGAAATATTAAGTAGGAATTTGGCCTTGGAAATACGAATGTCTCTCATTCTTTAGTGAAACAGATTCTAGTGGACCTTGAGTATTTTCCTTACACAAATGGTTAAACTGTTACCTTAGAATATGGGCAATAACGGAACAGAAGTTTATTAATAAACAAACTTTGAGTTTGACAATACGTTACTGCCACTGAGGCTTTCCAGAAAGAAATATTTCATTATGGAAAAGAAGATTTGCAGGAGAATATGTGTACTTCCTAATTTTGCATAGGAGGACAAGTAGGATTCACCTCAAAGTATTACACAAACAAGTAGCCGACAGTTAAATAATTTAGGAATACAGAAAGGGATCTTATCTAAGCAAGAAATAGGACATTTTGATCCGGTTTCGAAAATCTTCTGCAGGCTGTGCTTGCAGAAAGTGTTAGTAGTTATTCATCATTTTCCCTCTTAACTTAATTTTCTGTTACCTAAGAAATCCAAACTTGCTTACTCTCTTCAATTGAAATATAACAGCAAAAATGATCAAGAGGGTAAAACTGCAGATTTTCCTGCTGTAGGAAATTAAGGATGCTCCCCAAATGCTAAGGATGCTTCCTCTGCTCAAATGGGCAGAGGAAGGCCAAGGGCTGAACAGCTAATGACTTCACACTGCACAACAGCGAAGCTGCACCTTTGGTTTAGTGTGCAGCACTGGACCAAATATTACTGTAAGATAAGTCATACTTCATTTCTCTCATGACACAATGCATGAAAAGAGAGAAGAACCCCAGAACAGCCGTTTGCAAAGCACTGACTTTATAAAATATACCTCTCTGAAAAACAAAATTTAGAATTTTAAATATTAAACTGTGCCAACAAGAGTAAGGATCTTTGCACAGCGATCATTCATATTGCATGAGTAATAAAGAAATATATATTGAGTCCATCTCACATATTAATGGATTTAAAAGTGTTTATTTTTATATAGTCAGTGAGAAAATATTTGTAAGCTCTCAAATTGTATTTTATAAATATATTACAATGTCAGGTATTTTATTTAGGATTTCTAATGATACTCATCAAATAAATAATAGTATCTTCCAAATACAAGTATCTTCACTTTCTCGTACACAGAGAAGCTTTTGTTTAGTTTCCATCTGAACTGAAAGATTATGATCTATTAGTATGATCTACATAGCTCCAGAAAGCTATCGCAGGGATGAATAGGGTGGGAACTACAAAAAAGAGGATAACTCCAGTGAAAATGATCAGACTGCCTAATGGGCCAGGCACACCATTTGTTGGGATTCTTGGAAAGGTTGCGTACCTGAAAAATGTCCAAGAACCTTTGTAATTTTTGCCCATAGTTACTGGAGGATACATTTTCCATGAAACCTCTCCCTGTCTTCCATTGCACACCTGGAAATGCAGGTTGCAATGGTAGCACAGCCAATCTGTACACCACCTTTCAGCAAGATACATAGAGACAGAATATTAACTTGCCCATAATACCGTAGAATCATAGAATATCTCAAGTTGGAAGTGATCCATAAGGATCATCACATCCAACTCCCTGCTCCTAACAGGACCATCTGCATATCATATATTTAAGGTCCCTTCCAACCCAAACCTTCTCTGATTCTATAATTCTATTATATGCATATGAAAAACCCACAATATTGAAATAGTGTGTGTTCAGTACATTTAGGGCAGGCAAATATACAATAGTAAACCAAAAAAGAAATGTTCACTATTGGAACAACAGGCTGTACTACAAGACAACCTTTCACATCCTTGACTGTAAGGCTGTTGCCTGTATCTCTCCTTACTATTCATACCACTCTCTCCCTCCACTACACTTTCCTAGAAAATTCTCCATTTTCTTTGTATCTTAACTTTTTCTTCTATGTCCAACATTTTCTAGTAATAGCTACCTAGGAAAGCCCTCTGAGTTCAGGTCAGGACTTTCCCCTTTCGTCTTCCCCAGCTGGGTATCTATTTCAGCTACCATTTTTAAGCTTCTCCCAAACAAAAATTCACATACCTGAAAAAAACTAAAATAGACTTTTTTCCTTACAGTGGAACAAGACATCTTTGTCCAGATTTACATCACAATCTTTCCTCATATAAACCAGAAATGAAATCACAAAGCTTTTCTATGTTACTCAAGCCTTTTGTGTGTAATGCACAGAACCACTAAGTAATTTTACCCTTGAGTCATGGCTAGAGAGTTTTCTAGCACAAAGTTACATGAAAACACAATAATAATTTGGAATGCAAGAGTTATTTTTCATGTAAAGGTGCTCTTGCAGTTCAGGGGAAGCCACGTTATTATTAGAAAAGTCATCACTAATATTTGCTTATTATAACCTTGCCTGAAGATTGTTTGTGTAGCATGCCTAGAGAAGCTCATGGCATCCCTGGGTTATGCTAGTCTCTGCACAATGACACTGTTGATGTCATTAACTCGCACCTTCCTCATGGCATCACTGGAGGATGTATGATCCTTTTGCATCATACTCTTTTCAGGATTCAGGTCTTAATTAACACTTTGAGTCATATTAGCCCTAATGGTAAAACCCTCTGTGCGGTCATTAGTAACAGTTCCATTCAGCTCCACTCCTGATTTCAGAGAAAATGTGACCCAGTAGATTTAAGAAAACCTAAATTTCAGATAAATAATTCAGCTTCATTACATAAAGTTTACAAAATGCCCGAAAAAAAAAGATTGAGAAATACATATGGAAGACGAAGAAATTCTCTTAGTAGCAAGTAATAGTTCAGATGCAGGAGACAATAAATTAGTGTCTCCTGTCTATAAAAGTAATCTAGAGGAAGGTTTAAAATCAGAAGTAGTTGAAAGCTCTGATATAAATCCGGGATAACTAGAAATAGAAAAGCCAGTATAAATATCTAAGCCGTTAGGAGCTCTTAAGGTCAGGTGACAGTACAAGAGAAAGCAACATGAAGTGATTCAAAATTAATAAGAATGCAGAATATGAGTCAGCAAAGAGATCTGCCTAGGACCAAGATTAATTAAAGGGTATTTTTCCCCTTAAGTAATGCTTTTTAGGCCTTTTTCTCTCTTTTTTTTTTTTTTTTTTTTTGTCAGACTAAGCCTCTGGGTACATGAATATACATCAGAAATACATGTCTTTACTGAAACAACAACAGAACTCCCCAGAAAGCTAACCCTGATATTGGCTTAGAAAAATGTCTGAATCAGAAATCAGAAGCTAAATCAAACAAGAAAAATGATATTAAAAAGCTTATTCAACACTGAGTCATTTTTACATTGGCTTTGGCTGTGTCTGGCATTTGATACAAAAGGAAAAGTAAGTTTACTCAGGAACCATCCATGGCCAACCACCCTTGAAAAGCTGTTTTGAAGAAAGCAGCTTTGATAAATTCTTATTTTTAAAATGAATGTAAATATTTTTTTAAAAAGTGAAAAAAAAAGGCAAAAAACTAAACTATGATATATAGAGAGAAATTATATATCATTTGCTTAAAAAAAGCACAGTAGGTTACAAAATATATATATTTATACATATAGAATTAGATATATATATATGTATATAATTAGGACATTAAAAGTGCACAAAGTTCACTGAAGGTTTTGGCAAGGCAAATATCTGAAACCTGACAACTTCTGTAAGTCAGCTCTGTCCTTCTTGGACTTGAGTACAGGAATGTTTCAATAGGTCATTTCAGCCACTTGGCTGCAAAAACGGTCTTACGTATGTGTTGTAGTCATGTAATTAATGTTGGGAAATTCTGGTGATTTCCAGGCAATAAAAAAAAAAGTAATTAAAAAACAATTTAGAGATGTTCCAACACTAAAGAGAAGCATCATTGGTCAGTATTTAAAGGATAGCAAATCAAATTCAGTTGTGTGAAGTGTATGTGTGGAATTTTTTCCACCTTTGGGGGGATGAATTTCAGTCTGCAATGAAGTGGCACAATTAATAAAGATGTCATGCAGAAGTCTTGCTGATGCGCATCCTGAAATGATGGAATGCAGCTAAAAATAATAAGTATTCTACATTGTCGGCAGTGCTGGCAGTAACGGCAACCTCAAGCATTAAAGACATGAGTCACATCCACCCAAATAATAAAATTGGTTTTAAAGTTGTAAGTCTTTAGCCACTAATACATCTAGAGGACCTTTTATTTTCATTTAAGATGCATTGACCTGATCATTTAAAATTATCTGAGAAGTCCTGAAAACTACAAAACTACTTTTTTTTTTTTTTTTTAAAAAAGAGAGAGAAACTGTACTGAAGGACCATCCTTTCCCTATTTTAATCTTCTTTTATGTCAGGGAACTGAATTGTATTACCATTTCAAACAGCGACCATGGGCTTGCCTAAAATGAGGCAGGTGTCCTTCTTCCACATTCACAGAAAAACTGTTCTGGAATCTTTTCTAAAGTAAGCATGAGATGCTCACTTAATTTTCTTAAAGCTTTAAGACCAAACCACCACAGACACACACACATTAACCTTGAGTCTCAAGAAAATCTAAGATTTGGCTGTGATAACTTAAAGACATCAGACCTGTATAGGTTGACGGGAAAATTGTGGAAAAACTGGTGTGTTCACAAAGTTCTGCAAATGACTTACAATATTTTGTAATAAGAATAATACAGAGTCCACAGAGTGCTACATAAACATCCGCCCACTGAGTTAAACCAGAAAAGCAAACAAAAAAAACTGCATCTATTTTACATTCATTTGACTGAAACAGAGAAGCTTTGGCCCAGATAACACTGACGTATATTCTGTTAGGGAAGCTATGGGAACTGGAAGAGTGAACTCCTGCTAGGAAGAAAAGGCAGGGAAATGGGTACCTCCTGTGGTACCTGTGCACGGACAAGTGACTAAGCAAAGTCTCACCGCCTACAAGAAGGCTAGTCCTCAGGACAGCATGCAGCAGCAGTTTCACTCTCAGACTCTTCAGCTGCGTGAAACTGTACTGATAAAAGGCCTGCTTGGGTGGGACTCATCTCCTCCAACTTTACACACCTCCAGTATAGACATTTACATCGAGACTCCTCTGATAAAGAAAGAGAGAAGTCAGTACTTCTGGGCTGTAGTTCATCCCATTTTGAAGTCTTATTCAGAACATGTCAGGTCAGTCCTGACTGAGAAGTGCCTGTTTTGTTCCACTGAACAAAAAGAGAGCTTAGGACGACCAGCTGAGTAGGTGTCTACAGTTAGGTGAATTAATCCCTCTTTTCTCTTTCACTTTAAATGACATGACCAAGCTCATCTGCAAGTCTATGTGGGTATGTAACTGCTCAGCAAATCCCAGCCTGCTGTTCCATCCTATAAGCCTATTTCTAATAGCTCTACTCTGTAAAAAGCATGTTTATGAATTCATCTGGATCCCCCCATGCATGTTTGCTCAGTATCTTCTGAAAAGCACTCTAAACTCATACGTGTCAGAGTGAAGTGAGGAGGAATGAAAAAGAAAAAATTACCCAGGTTTGGCATCTTACATGACAGAAGAGAAAGGGATTGCTGGCAAAAGCACTTTAAAGAAATAGTTACTTCTTATTTAAAGCATAAAGAATCGTGAGGTTACAACGCAGCATGGTGTTCACACTACTAGTTCAGCATTAACTTTGATGATACAAAACACAATTGAAAAACAGATTAAATTAGCAAGTCAGAAATATAATAGATATGGAAATTAATCTGATTCACACATGGCTACATTTGTTGAAGGGGAAGAATTAGTTGCTACCATCAAGAAAGACTGAATAACTGAAAAGATGGAGACCAAATATCAACAGATGTAGTTAGCAATAATACCAAAATGAACATCGTGACTTCAAAGATACCATTATTTTTAAATCCCATTTTAAAAAAGCTCTACTTCTTGTTTCCCCAATTTCACTACTGACTGTGGAGTACAGTGATCTTCAAGTCATAAACATTCATGTGCGTCACTTAGAGGAATATTTTCCAATCTATTTATAACTTGATTTGTTACTTGGCCATGGTTCCTAATCTGTCCGTCAATATTATAAGCATCTGCCCTATGCCAACAAACTAATGAGTTCATTTTCTACCATGAAGTCACGAGCCATCTATCTACATGTCATGTTCTGTACACATCAGGCTGACACTGCCCGTAACTGCATAGACAGCAAAAATAACAATAAAAGCATGTTTCAATAAGAATTATTTTTTTTGTTAATGCTAAATAGAAAACCTAAGCCATTAGTACTCACCACCAAGGCTTTAGATCTGTTACTCAGAAGTTTTTCAATGTCTCTGGCTGCAATTTCCACTAGCTGACGAGGGTTGTTGGCTTCTACAGTATACAAATGTCTGTTTTTCAAATAAATCTGCAAGAGGAAAAATGGGAAATAAATCAAAAATGGCAACAGACACTCAAAATAAGCAAAGTGACTTGACAGAACAGGCATCAAGATGTCCTCTGTTCTTATGGGAAAACTTCAGAAAGGCTACTGCTAGGAAAATCCAAACACGCTTTGTGAAAGAAATGCTTCACCGTTTTGTCTGAGAGGTAGAAGGTGCCACTAAAAATCATTTTCACAAATCTTCAAAACTGACTGTTTCTGGTGATGGATTGTTCAACTGCTAAATGCTCAAGGAATCTGATTCCCATAGAGTGCTGAGAGAAAAGTAAAATGGAGACTCTTTAAAATGAAAAAAAGTTGAACTAAAATAATTATTGTTGAATTTAATTCTTCCTTGAATGCTGAACAATAAACATATCATTTGAAGAAAATCACTTAACTTATGCTAATGTAATCAGTTTTGTCCCTTATCTATTTATTCATATTATAGTGTTAGTATTCATGAGGAAAAAAGAGGAAGAGGAAGAAAAAATAAAGAAGAAAAGAAGAAAAAAAGGGAAAAGAAAAAAGTTTGAAATGGGGAAAAAAGGAAGGGGAAAAAAGAGGGGGAAAGAGAGGAAAGGAACTATAATTGTGTTTCTCTTCATGAATAAAGGTTATCTTTGGTGAGGAGCCATTAACTGTTTCCAAAGCAGAATGCTTACATAAAGGAGATAATTTGATTTGTTAAACAAAGCAACTACAATGAAATGCAAGCAACAGCAAGAAGCAAAGAAGAAGAAATCCATTTGCCTACCTCTGTCCTACTAGAACCGAATAAAGAAAAACCACATTATTTGGTGGGGAATGGAGGGGGGTGGGGGGTTAAAAAGAAACAAAGAAGTGGATACCTTATGGCTAGATGGGCAAATGGGGAAAACTAATTTATGCAACCAACAGATGGCCTGAGTTTACTCAAGTACTCTGCCTCTCCGCAACACTGCCTGGTGGGGGCTGCGCTGTCTCCCGGGGAGCAATTCCAGGCACAGGCAGGAGCGGGTCCAGCGCTAATGCACTGGCTGCCATCCAGCACGGGAACCGAGAAACTGCAGAGCAGACCGAGTCTACCAGCCCCGCCACGTTTCTTGGGTTAAAGCTATGGAGACCTTAAAGAAACTCACCCAAATATGGCTCTGATGTTTGTAGCTGATGGGTATTTATCACAAATGAATTTCTGACAACTACAGTTATAGCTGCAATTTTTTGTCAGGCCTGTCTCATAAGCTGTCATAGGTTTTCATCACTTTGGAATCTCAAAACACATGTTGGGTTTTGGATTTTTCCCTTCAGAAGTACAGTCTTTCCTTTCCAGCAGTAACTGAATAATTGGAATAGGCTTGGATTCTTCATAGAGGAGCAATTATTTTAAAAATTCAGTGCACCATGAGCAGAAAACCATTATGAAAGAAGATAGTTTCTAATGAACCTCCGATT
>KZ505991.1:52112-64010 GCA_002844005.1 Limosa lapponica baueri
ACAATTCAATTAAATTATAATCCCTTTTCATTTGGTACTTTAAAGCATGCATTTATTTTACTTATGAAAAGGTTGCAATTGTTTTATCCAGATTTTTCCTGGTTCCTTTTTTTTTTCAAATTTGTTCATGCAATTGCTTTTCATTTGCTACTTGATGGTGAAAGGAATAGGACAATTCAATTAAATTATAATCCCTTTTCATTTGGGAGTTTCAATTAGGCAAAAAAATCTTAAAATTTGGAGAAAATAATAGTTCATTGCAAAAATGCCATTTCTTTGTAATTAAATTTTTCACTCAATATTTTAAACAAACATTAAGAAGGTCACAAGCAAACAAAATACACAGTAGGGGCACAGGCAATTATGTGCCCAAGTACTGCAGGTTTGGGGCAGACAGATGAGAGGGATGAGTCGGAGACCACACTGACCAGCTATACAAGGGCGAGTGCTGAACTGGTGATTATTTGACATCTTTAAGCACTTACTGAAACACGGTTTCTAACAGTCCTGTGATCTAGCAGCCTCAGCAGAAGTTAATGTGATGGTGCTCTGCATCTACCCAGCCATGATTTTGCACCCCACCAACCAGAAACGCAGTACCAATAATTCACTGGAGTTAATTTTTCTCTCTAGAGCAAAGTTACAGTAAGCCATACTGGTAATGGTTTGAGAACCTGGATGGAAAAATTGCACTTTCATCCCTGCATCTAATCGTATAGCAAACATATGGTCTTATAAACCCAAATTGGAAAGCACGTAAATTTTTCACAGACCCCATTCCATGTTCCCATACCTCCAGGCTTGAATGGTTTGAAAGCTGCTGACTACCGAAGCGTGGTCTAGTAGGTACATTTGTAGGAAAAAAAAAAGAAACGTTTTCATTTTTTTTCTTCTCCACCAACTGTCAGAATAGTTCAAAAGCCTGTATCTTTTAACAAGGAGATCACCAGTGCAAGAGACAGAAGTCCTATTCATATTTCAACTTAAAACCTTTATAACAGGCATTGTGGGTCTTAACACTGAGAAAGCCTGACTCTAAGGCTGGTTTCACAAGTTGTTATCAGTCAGTGATTAAAAAAAAATAAAATTCAAACCAATCTCCCCCAAAAAACCCCTCTGAGTTTTGCACAAGATCCCACATAGAGTTGAGTCAGTGACTCTCTCCTCCTCTTTGCTTTACCCCATGTCAAGGCTCGGAGCACCTATCGCCCCTCTTTCTACTTCCATTGGAAGATTGATCCCACAAGCTCCTAAACAAAAGGGATCAGAAATAACTCAGAACTTCACACTCTTCTTTATTTTCCTGAAGCGTGAGACCCATCTCAACTACCAAGGAACAGTGTAAGAAATATTCACTAATAATTTAAGAGGTGCGTGCATAATTTATTTGTTGCCTGTTCCTCTTTTCTTTAATTCAGCCATAGCACAGCAGCAGTTCAGTGCCAGAACACGTGGGGAAATACTACACGCTTCAGGATTTGGCACCCCATGACAAACTTTTCCTCCTCCCACCTAGCAGTCAAACACAATTAACAAAAGCTCATCTCAAATAGGCATGAAGGGTCTTATCGGCAAAGGTGTGCTCATTCATCTTTCCAAATAAAATTTGGCAGGCTCCATGGCTTGTTAAGAAAAGCTAATTTGAAAACATTTTATTAAATTGCTTTAAACTGAATGCAAGTTTTGGTTGGCTTTTAAGTCTAAAATCATTTTTAGCACTTTAATCGTGAATGTTTTGCTAAAAGCTCTCCAAATTGTCAGCAAAACCCTACAATTTCTCACAGAATAAAGCCGCATGTCATGACGAAGTGAAATCTCTAAGGTCATAGAACAAAAAATACTTTAATTTTTCTCTGAATTCAATAGCCATGTGCTTCTTCATTCAGGCAAGGCCGTATTAAAATTGTTTTCTAAATGCTGAATATTTATTCTAGTATAATAAAATGCAAGGCTTCAGGGTAGAGAACATAATGGGGAGAGTCACATTAGGGTGAAACAACACAAGAAGGACAATAGTTGAATGCAGTAAAGATTGGAAAAGCTGCCAACTCCTCAGCAGAACATGCCCCTCTCCACTCAGCCTTCAAGGACGCTTTTATACATCTCTCACAAAGAGACATCATCTTTGCTCTCTGTAAGATTCGTGAGGGAAAGTCAAACATTTCTATACAAATTGAGAGAGAATTAAAGATGCACCTTCATTGCAGGGCTCTTGCTACATTGTGGCAGGCACTGGGGCCCACTGAAACATTGAAATTTTATTCAAATGGCCCTCAGGTTTTATTACACTCAGAAAAAGTTCCTGAGAGTAATAAATTATCTGTGCTTTGGATCTGTGGTCTTGGCGCTGTTTACGCAGACTACCCAAATAACAGGAATAAGAATTCACATTGAATTACTCTAAACTACAACAGAGTTCCTTTGCCTGTTTATTTATCTGTTTGTCTGTTTGTTTGAAACTGTCAGTCTCCCAATTTAAAAAACAACAGAGCCTTTTCTTCAGGCAGTGGTAACCTGGCTGAGGGCCCAAACATGGGATATGAACATGGCAATCTCAGTTCCATCACTGAATACTTTCATTGACATAGAAGTCATGGGACACAAGATCTTCAGAAGTTCAAATCCAGAATTTCAAAAGCTAACCAAAAACACTCTACCTTTTCCTACCTTGAAATATGCTTTGGAATAGAGAAACAAGTTAACCCAACAATTCCAGTAATACGTATCTACAGAAGGTAAATATATTGATGTTGTTATTATTTCCATACTACTTTCAAGGCCACTTAGCTCAGCTAGGCCCATGGGACACTTCTGTCAACAATCAATGCTTTATAGTCAGTCTAGACCAGTTGGAGATTATCATGATGATAAAACTACTGCTTAAAGATACTATTGAGGTTGGGATGATAAATCAACCAAAACTTTGTGGCGGGTCTTCATCTTTTCTGAAAGTGACTACACCAAAATACTTGGAGTGGTTGTGAAATCTTGAGATTAGTTTTACAAGCTTATATACCAAAGTAATTAAGTTATTAAATAAATTCTTAAAAACCCTCAGAACAGAACAAAACTTAAATAAGGGTTTTGAAAATTAATCTTCTCCTCCCCACTCCCTGCTTTTAGAGAGGGTCACCCATGGCCAGATCCCCCTGGCTGTTCCAAAAAGTCTCACTTTCTATCACCATGGGGTACTAATAGACCTCAATGACTGTAACCTGACTCAATGGGAACCCCTGCCTACACCCCTGCCCACAGGCTCCATTTCAGCCCAGTCCTGGGCTATAGTGTAGGTATGCCTGTCTCCAGCCCTACACCCTGGCTAGGTCTTGGTCCTATGCGATAGTTAGCCCATCTCCTAGACGGACCCCTCAGATTTATGTTAAAGCTTCTCTCCAGTCCTGTCAATAGGATGGTTGTTGAACTCACATTGTAGCCTTGTCTCCAACCTGTCCCTGGTCCCATCTTCTTTTATGCCTGTCTGGAGGCCACAGTTGAATCCTGGACTTGGTTCATTGCTTGTCATGTCTGAGACTGCTGACAGACCCCATTACCAGCACCCAGCTCTCTTAAAAGAGTGTAGTCAGAGCTAAAAACTCCCCTCCCTCCCTGATTCAGGTTGAAGCTACACAAATGAAACTACATTATCCCAGCATTAACCACCTGGAACTAGAAGAACTAGAGAACACTTTTCACAGGTGCTTGCATGTTTCTTCATGCAGCCACCCCAGATTTACTACCTGTGATCTGTGAATCTGATGCCAAGTCCAGAGCCAGCGCTTCTGCAACAGACACCTCATGTGCCAGCAACCCCAGATTCCTTATTAGCTGCAGCACACTATGTCACAAATGCAGAGAAGTAGCTTAGGTACAGAGCTGCCCTCAAAAGAGCATTCAGGGCTATGATTGTTAAGGAGCAAGACACCAGGGTATTCAGGACACTGCTGGGGTCCAGGCCAGCCAACAGGTTCAAGATAACTTGTGAAGTCCCCTCCAGGTCGTACTGCTTTGGGTGCCATTGGACACCAAAGCTGCTCTGTGCAATATATAATTCTTGGTTAAAATCACTAAGAACTGAAGAATTATGTTTGGTTTTGCCAACATTTAGTTGGGTACTTGTGTAGCTTTGAGATATTTTGAGATTCTGATGCCAGACCTAAGGCTGGCAAGGACCCAAGTCATCTTTTTTGTTACTGAAAGGAACAGACACTTCCAGAGCTTACTTCATTCTGATACCAGAGTATCAGGAACTACTGACCAGTCAGCCTCACCTCTATACCTGGGAAGATCATGGAACAGATCCTCCTAGAAGCTATGCTAAGTCACATGGAGGACAGGCAAGTGATTCAAGACAGCCAGCATGGCTTCACCAAGGTCAAGTCCTGCCTGACCAACTTACTGGCCTTCTGTGATGGAGTGACTACATCAGTGGACAAGGAAAGAGCTATGGATGTCATCTATCTGGAATTCTGTTAAAAGCCTTTGACACGGCCCCCCACAACATCGTTGTCTATAAATTGGAGAGATATGGATTTGATGGGTGGACTGTTCAGTGGATGAGGAATTGGTTGGATGGTCAATGGCTCAATGTCCACATGGAGACTAGTTACAAGTGGTGTCCCTCAGGGGTACGTACTGGGACCAGTACTGTTCAATATCTTCATCAATGACATAGACAGTGAGACGGAGTAAACCCTCACCAAGCTGAGTGGTGTGGTTGACATGCCTGAAGGATGGGATGCCATCCATAAGGACCTGTACAGGCTCAAGAAGTGAGCCCGTGTGAACCTCATGAGGTACAACAAGGCCAAGTACAGGGTCCTGCATCTGGGTTGGGGCAACCCCCGGTGTCAATACAGGGTGGGGGATGAAGGGATTGAGAGCATCCCTGCCAGGAAGGATTTGGGAGTACTAGTGGATTAAAAGCTGGACATGAGCTGGCAATGTGCCCTTGCAGCCCATAAGGCCAATCATATTCTTGGCTGCATCAAAAAGAAGCGTGGCCAGCAGGTCAAGGGAGGTGATTCTGCCCCTCTACTACGCTCTGGTGAGACCAGAGTACTACCTCCAGCTTTAGAGCCCTCAACACAGGAAAGACATGGACCTGTTGGAGCGGGTCCAGATGAGGGCCACAAAAATTGCCAGAGGGATGGAATACCTCTCCTATGAGGACAGGCTGAGTGAGCTGGGGTTGTCCCGCCTGGAGATGAGAAGCCTCTGGGGAGACTTTATTGTGTCCTTTAACTACTTAAAGGGGATCTACAGGAAAGATGAGGACAAACCTTTTAGCAGGACCTGTTGAAATAGGACCAGGGGTAATGGCTTTAAACTAAAGTTGGGTAGATTTAGACCAGAAAAAGGAAGAATTCTTTTAAAATGAAGGTGGTGAAACACTGGCACAGGCTGCCCAGAGAGGTGATAGATGTGCCATCCCTGGAAACATTCAAGGTCAGGTTGGATGGGGCTCTGAGCAATCTGATCGAGTTGAAGATGTCCCTGATCATTGCAGGGGGAGTGGGACTAGATGACCTTTAAAGGTCCCTTCCAGACCAAACTGTTCTATGATTCTACGATTTCTATTCACTTTTATCTAGACTAAAGAGAGTTGCCTTATAATTCTTGATTGAAGTAAAATTTAAAAAAGCAAACAAACAAACAAAATGAAAACAACATATCAGAATATTAAATAAAAATGTAGCTAATGGGATAACTTAAGGGTTTTCCTAATTTATACATGTACTTCAACTTGGGCCGGGTTGTTGCTGAGCTCTGAGCTCATTCACTGCTCTCCATTCTCCCTTTCTCCAACCAAAACAAAATCATAGACTGAGACAAAAAAAAAATAAAAATTAGTATTTCATCCTGGGGAGGAAAGAATCCTCTAGCCTGAAAACACAGAACTACACTGCTTACTGAAATTTTGGGTAATGTTAAAATTTTCAAAACCAATATTTTGACAAAATGATATCAACAATATTCCACGTTTTAGAAAATCACGAACAGTTTCAGTTTTAATAACTTTATTTAGCTAACAAAATATCAACTAATAACACTCACATATTCACTAATATTATTTTTTGGCTTTATGAGTGCCATGAAGTTACATGTTATGTGCTCATTTACGTGAAAAAAGTGGAGGAGGGGGACTGTTTGACAGAAGAGATCTGGGAAGCAGAAAAAGTCAGAAAACACAAATAACCACTCCAATCATGTGAGTGATTATTATTGCTAACCTTTTATTACTGTAGCTTTTTTCTTTTAACTCAAATATTTAGTAGTCACAAACAACTACATAATCTGCCCAGGGGGAGCAATTTCTATCTTCTTACTACCATATCCCATTTCCAAATACATTCTATTTCTAATACTTTCTATTTCTAATACATGCCAGAGATTTTTTTTCCTCACAAGACATTTCTTTTCTTTGAATCACAAGAGATCCATTGTGGAACACATTGAAAAATGCTCCTTCCCAAGGAGCATTCTGTAGGTTCAAAGAAATCAGTCTGGGTATTTTAAATATGTCTTACTCTTTGCTATATATAATGTATAAATAAGATTACAGCTGCTTCTTAGCAACTCACAGATGACTTCATTCTTTAAATTCATGGCAACAACACAAAGGAAAAACCACCCCAATAGTTACTGTATCTGTTGCTTTTCAGAGTCACTTGCTTGATCACTGACTGCTGTAAAGATCCGGGGTGACAAGTGACCGGGCAGCTGATGTTTCGAAAACTATAATGTATCATAGCAGTGACGTGCACATTAGGAGAAAATTTATCAGACCGAGTTCATTCTTAAGTAATACATTCAGGCTGAATTCTGCAAGATGTTGGGAACACTTAGTTAACAGCACAGAGAGTGTAAGTAGCGCCAGAGTCAATTGGCCCACTCAGGTGCCTACTCAAAGGAAAGGAGATAATCAGGGACACTTTGTAGGATGGAATCATCAGACACTTTTGACTGTTGATAATTAACAAAGTAGTCTAGAGGACTTTAAAATTAAAAAGTAATTTTTGTAATCACCACTTAGTATTCAAACTGTCACAAAACATGAGTTCAGCTTTGTACCTCTGCTATTGTACAAACATCAAAAAAAGATCTAAAAATCCCCCTTTGTTAAGAAAAATGTATTTAAAGACATTCAATTTTATTTCATACAATACAGCAATACCGTATTAAGTAACAAGACTACATCATTTATTGGTTTCACAGCAGTTTTAGCTCAGGCTTTTAGCTGAGACTGGATGAGAACTCAAAAATCCCAACTCGTGATGAGTACAATATGTACAAGTGAATCTTTCTTGTAACAGAAGAAGAACAATAGGAAGAAAGTGTTTCTTCTGCATTTCTGGCATATTTTGAGGCAGGCACTTATGTAATTTTTCAAACTCACTTATTCATAGGAAATTTTGTGCTGCCTCACATGCTCTTAATGCAATTTAACACCTACTGACACTCTCCCCAAAGGTAATTTTAAGTCATGGGGAACTAGCAGAGTCTTTTTGGTGTTTTACTAATCACAGGACTTGGAAACTGATTAGCTATAATGTTCAGGGGTTTGTTGGTTTTGGTGCATGGGGTTTTTTTAAGGTAAATCTTTGATTTGCTCTACAAAAACTGTCTGAAAATAAGCACCAATAGGACAGTGTTAAGGCTAATGGAAAGTTATAAATGAACCAAGAACAGTGCTCTGCTCAAAGACTATCCTGATAGTCAAATAGTAATTAAAACTATGGTAATATTAAGCCACCCCTTCCCTTGGGCCTGAGCAAGCTTTTTTAATGCAGCCACCTATTCTTAGTGACTTACAGCTGATTTTGCTTGCTGGAAGTAGGAACTCTTCAAAATGCCAGTTTATTGCTAAGGGAACAGAGGGAGAGTAGCATCTGCAAATAATAAATGAGGCTCCCTGTGTTTTGACAATCTCTTAATTTCCATTTGGATTACAAAGAGAACTTGCAGATGTGTCTTCAAATTTCCCAGTTTGCATTTCTAAAAGTGATTTAATTTTCCTGACATCTCAACATTGGTTAGCAATGTGTGAACTCAACAGAATTCAGTTTGGAGGATTCTATTTTTAATGCCTGCAGCTTTGGTATTTGGTTGCACATAGAACACAGCAGTGGCAGTGGTACATCCCAAATGGGACATCCCTTTATAAATACTGTACTACAAAAAAACCCTGTTACTATATTTTGGGAATCTCTAACCAGTCTAATGCATCTCATACATTATTGTAGTTCTGGTGAATGGACTCCAGCCTCTCAAAGAATACCTGAAATGCCCATGTTTCATTGTAGCAACCCCTTCATAATTCCATTCTAAAAGCAATACTGACATTAATTCTTTCACTACACCCCACTCAGAGAGCAAACTGGTGTCCTCACCTGAGGGATGAAGCAAAAGACACAAATGTAAATAGTGTAAAATAGCCAATTTATGCTTAGAAAGAATTAGAACTTTTCAGAGCATTGGCCTCATACACAGCTTACTCATTAAGTCCCACTTTCTGATAAACTATCTATTTTATTATACATTTCTGAAGATATTTTGAAAACAATGAAGAGCTGTTTCCTTGCTTTCAGGTTTTTCTCCTTCTGTTCCTTAGAATACCAACGTAACAAAGTGCATTTCACAGCAAACTGCATTTACAGACCTACTAGCACCACTCATTTGATGTTAAAAAAAAGTGATTTAGTCTTTTGTTCCATTGAGAACAAGAAGAAGAGACAAAGGAGAAAAGACAGGATACAATATTTTTCTGACTTGAGATCAGCCATAGTGAATCTGACTGGGTGGCAAAATTTATTCATCGAGTATGAAAGTTTCCTTAATTCCCATATTCGACTCATTTAAGCACTTGCTTTCCTTTGTTAAAGCACTGGAAAGTACACCCAGGGCACACTGACAGCAGCTTTATAGTTATGCAAGTTGTGCCTACAAGTGTTGTGGTATTAGTAATGTTTTACATTTTCAGGGGTGAAGAAACCAATATATTAATATTTTATAGGTCAGAAGTAAAAAGTCTCTAAAAATTCAGGGTCAAAATAATGAAAAACTCACCAGAACCTATAGCAATCAGAACATTCAAATGAAATTCAGACTTACAAAGTCCACAGACAAGACCTCCAAAGAAACGTAAACCAAATGTATTTACTGGGGTTGTTATTCTTAAGATCAAACCAGCTTTTTAATAAAAAAAATCAAGTTCTCACATTTCTTCTTTATATTTTTCTTAATCATAAACCTCTCCACCACTTCAACCTTAGAAAGGGTGAACCTAAGATATTCTGGAACGTGGCCATATATACCCTAGGTCCATCTGGTTGTTCAACAGAGAATAGCATGAGATACAAAACTCTTTGCCTTTGGCTAAAGCCTATTAAAACTGAATCCAACCTGATAAACATACTATTAAAAAAAAATCTGGTAAAAATAAATGGAATTTTCAATTCTATGGATCAGCTTAATTTTTTAAATAAATAATATCAAATTTATATAAAGCCTTTGTTAACTTATCCCTTTAATATTATGATTTTAAATAAAGAGCCACATAAATATCATATCATGCCGATCATAGAGAAAAATAGGAAGAATGAAAAGGTTTACTGTTAACTTGTCTGTCAAATGGCCTTTTGAAGCAGGAATTTCAGATGCCTATGACAGTAGGGAAAACTCATGCAGATACAAATTTTACATTAAGTTCAAGTAAGCTGCTAAAGACCTTTGCAAAGACCTCCATACAGGTAATGAGGAGAACAAGGCAAGCTATATATGACAGCTTCTATATGTAGTAAGTTAATAAATTAGTGGCATGCCTTTATCTGTAAAGCCTCTAGAACACAACACTATCTTAGCTAAAATCTGCAATGAGTCCAACAGAAAATTACCCTGAGGTTATATTTCCTTCTGGCAGAGGGAAGCTTTCCTGAACATCCCTGCTCCAGGGCAGTTCAAATCAGAGACCAGTCTCTCTTACAAGTCACTCATCTCAGTTAAACTCTGGAGGCTGATCCAAGACCTGAAAAGCTGGAAGCATGGACCTGGGATCTGCTGCCAATCTGAGCGCTTCAGCAGACTTGCACCATCTGTGCGTTAGGCACATAGACCTCACACTGAGCAATGGATGAAATGTGCTCATGCAGAACCTCGGCTGGGTGTTCAGCAAGAAAGAGCTAATTATTATAAAACAGCATTCAAGAGATAAAATAAATAAAAAAAAATCTAACAGTTGCTGATGGATTCATTCTGTGAATGAAACTCATCACCATATATCAAATATCCTTATGTAGCTCTCTTTCATTTTGGAGGAAGAAACGGTGTTTCTATCTCAGTATGAATATCATTTAAAGGCCAAGTCAGTCTATATGGGTTCACTCTACAGCTCCTGGGACTGCAATAACAGCATGCCTTATGAACATCATGCATGGATTGTTTTTCCAGCGAAGTATCAAAAAGGAAACAGATTCAGAGACTAGATTTCCTTGGAACTGCCTCTCTATCTGCTGTTTCGTTCAATTATGCCATTGCTTGAAAGGTTGCATAGTACAAGATGGCATTTTTTTGCCGTAGCAGTCAGAGCAAAGCTCCAGTGTTTGTCACGTCAAAGCTCTTAACGTGGACCCACATTTTTAATACAGTGTTTATGTAAAAGAGGATTCTCTTCAATCAGTTTGGAACAGACAAGCTCCTGCATTGCTATAAGGCATGTTCTCTGCTCCGAGGTCTTCCTTTCTGGGTACTGCAGGGATCCCTCCCTCCTCTCTTCCATCCCTAGAGGTATTTTAGGAGCTGGAAATCAGAAGCATACTTGTTGTAGTTTATTAGATTAAAAGAGCTGTCAATTAGCTTAGTCATGGGCCTTTGCTGTGAAAGGTCTATGTAAAAATGGAAGTTGAGCATACTTCCATCAGAATGGGGCTATGTATTTGCTTAATTCTGTAGTTCAGTAGGCTCTTCACATATTTTTTACTGCATGCTGAGGGGACTATGCATTGGTATAGAATGTGACTTTTAACTTTGTGTGCAGCTTTTTGTCTTTACTAAGACAAAATGCCTACCACTAAATTAAGCTACCGAGATGCAATACATCCTCAATATTTGTTTTGCTACATGGATTTTAAAATACCATTAAGCTGCTCTCTATTCCTTCTTATTTTACTCTAGACATCTATTTGCTCTGTAGAAACTACATATCATTTACACCAGAGCAGCTTCATAATGCCTGACAGCACAGAGAGTTCACGAGTAAGACAAAGTTCCATGAACCTTTTTAAGTTGAAAGAACAATTACATGACTGGGTTGGTTTTTTTAAAAAAACCACAATAGTTATAACATGAAAGGGCATATACCAAACTGTGTCTTTGTTGAGAGACATTTAAAGAAGCACATTGGACATCTTGTACCTCCTTAACAAAGATTTTCCTGTGTATCCTGTATTCCTGCTTTCATGTCTCAATTTGTTGTATATGGAACACCTTATAAACATTCCCTTTGCTCTCCTAGAGAATGAAAAAATCTGTTAAAATTATAGAAAGGACGCAACAATACTCTTTTCAGCTGGGCAACTACAGCAGCAGTAAGATAAAGCCACAGCCTCTATTTCTTGTGTAAAAATGTTTGTTTGGGTTTTATTCAAAGTACTTTTTACCTGCTTGAATTGTAAATTAAATGTTGTTAGGCATGATTCTTAGCAAATGTAAATCAGTGTAATCCACTGATGTCAGTGGAGCTCTGCCAGTGTTCAACCAGCTGAACATTTTGGCATCTTGAGTCCTGACTTCCTGCCTTGTTGAAGCAATCTTTGCATTACTGTAATGAGGATAATATATTGGCATTAAATCCCAGTTGGAGTTCTCCAGATCTCACCTAAACCCTAATAATGTCCAAAAAAA
>KZ505991.1:70067-81592 GCA_002844005.1 Limosa lapponica baueri
CAGCAGTGGGCATAGGTGGCATGACCTGTTTTGGCAACACACATCTGCTCCTGGCCGCTGTTTTTCACCAAGGAACAGGCAGTGATTTGCTGCTGTGCATGTTTGGCTCCCTGTGCCCAGTAATCCTGACTCTTTGGAAAAGCATTGGATCCAGTACAGTTTTTATGTTTCTGTGCCATGTCACGTCTCGTAGCAGCAAAGGAGCCATGGTACAAGTTTATTTCAGTGAGGTCCATGTTCAGAAGAAGATTTGTGTTGCTCGCCTAGCCAGAAAGTTTGATCTACAACTCATCTATCCCTGTCATTATCATAGCTCCCTGCTCTGAGACCTGGAACAGTCACACATATTTGTCCTAGCCATTTCCTAGCCTTAATCTGATACCCAAGGAATGACTGCTTAGATTATTCATGAAAGTAGCAAAGACAGGAAAAAGAGAGACTACATTTTTGCTGCAATATGGAAAATTTGGAAGACTAAGAACATGGAGGACTGATTTTACTCCTTCTTTCTATGGTCATTAATACATTTTTTGTTAAACCACAAACAGTATCTTAAAAGGGCACAATCTCTATCATGGCATTGCAACTTGGCTACTTTTATTAAAGGATCCTTCCTCATGCCTTTGTGAAAAGCAATTAGTCATTCAGGCACAAAAGAAGACCAGGTTGGATGAGGCTTTGAGCAACCTGGTCTAGCAGAAGGTGTCCCTGTCCATAGCAGTAGGGTTGGAAATAGATGATGTTTAAAGTCCCTTACAACTCTAATCATTCTATGACTCTATGATTTAGCGCTGTGACAGCTAACATGAAGGATCTTCTGGCAGCCCAAAATAACATATGCACAGATAGGAATGAGAACTACCTGGACAGGAAGCTACTGAGTTTTACAGAAATGCCAGATTTAGGAAAAATCCCTCTTCTCCAATCAATACACTGTCTCATTAATCCTATATGAATACTATTTCCCACAAGCACAATATTCTGACAGAGTAAGCAAAACTTTTTGAAAGTTTAGCTCAAAGTGTCTTTGAGGTCTCCACAAAAAATCTGTAGCAGAAATTGAACTAGCAAGTTGTAACCATGGTTTCTCATTAACCATAGCTTCTGCTCGTGATACTACTGTTTTCATCCTCCCTCCAGCCCCTGGCCTGGCTTGTTTGACACTCTCATCTATTGTGTCACATCCTTTATTTTCTATTGTGTCGTATCTTGATTTTTCCCTTCCAAATCTTTGGATAAAGAACAGTGATTTCACTCTGTACAGCACTTCCATTATTTCTTCACTGGATTCCAGGTGTTTCAGACATATAAAAATTACATCTAAAACCACTCTAAATTAAAAAAAAAAAAAAGGTCATGGAAAAGTTTTTGACTGAAATTATTTCACTACTTTCGTTCATCACTGAGGAATTTTAATTGATCTGGTTCCAGGGCTAGAAGCTTTCAGAAGACTGTCTACCCTTTAAAATCTTCTCAGTGCGCTCCACAAAGACTGGCTTCTAGTCCAGATGGCAGAATGCTTAGTTGTAATTCCAAAATTTTGGGAAGAAGGCTATATTGATTGAATAACTATGTATGCCAGATCAATAATGCAAGAAGAGACCTTATCACACAGTTTGTGATCATCTAGATTTCCATGAACAATTTTTTTAGCTTGCAGGTATTTTTTCTAAGTTGGGCCAAGCTTTAAAAAGCTCTTTTAAAAAGACTGTAAAATCAATGTTCTAAATAAAATAGTTCTAAAGTCTTGATGGGAGGAGTTTCACTGTATAACTGGATTCTCCATGAGGAAAAAGGATGCACAGAAAATTGTGAAACATGCAATGTAAAAAATGCTTAGTGGCCTAAACCCCTTGGTACTTCAAAAGGACTGATGGGTACTAGAAGATTGGTTAAGAATTCAGTCATCTCATAGCTGATTAGTAATAAACTGCTAATAAATTAGTAAGAGTCAACCTCTTCACTAGCAATAGAGCTTTTTTATGGGAAACTATAGGAGTGCGTATTGGAAGAAGGGCTTGAGCAAGTGTCTTCAATGGAAATCATACTGATGTGTCTTTTCCAGAGGTACCACCTCCATATTGTGGCATGAAAAGAGAATTTACCTCAAAATGGGCCTACCTCTTAACTTGGTATAACCTCCACTCTCTTCACAAATCCTGAGAAAGTCAGGGAGCAGTAGCAGAACGAGTAAAAAGACTGAAGACTCCATGAGAATGTCCTCCAGCGTCCCGCCAGAACTCTCTCCTTCAGGTCTTAGCATCACATTAAACACTTACAAAACAAAGCGTTGTACAGGAAAGACCTCCAGATGGACACGATATTTTAACAGGGGTCCAAAGGCTCCCTTTATCCACTGCAACTGAGCAACCCTCTCTCTAGACTTTTCTTTACACTTCTTACCCTTTGTGTGATTTGATCAATCTTCAGGCTATTTTGCCATTCTTTGGTGAATGTTTGCAGAACCTTTTGAGTCACTTTGCTACCTATGTCCAAGCCAAATAACAAGTAGACTCCTTCAGGTTAGTGTTGATGCTTTTCCATGGAGGTTCAACAGAGGCTAACAGTGCAACAGGTCAATGGAGTCATGGACTGTATTTGCTTTCTCCCTTTGCAGGATATCACCAAGAGTATAGAATCATAGAATCATAGAATTGCCTAGGTTGGAAGGGACCTTTAAGATCATCTAGTCCAACCATCAACCTAACACTGACAAAAAGCACCACTAAACCATATCCCTAAGCACTATGTCTACCCATCTTTTCAATACCTCCATGGATGGTGCCTCAACCACTTCCCTGGGCAACCTGTTCCAATGCTTAATAACCCTTTCAGTGAAGAAATTTTTCCTAATATCCAATCTGAACCTCCCCTGGCACAACTTGAGGCCATTTCCTCTTGTCCTATCGCCTTTGACTTGGGAGAAGAGACCTACCCCCACCTCTCTACAACCTCTTTTCAGGTAGTTGTAGACAGTGATAACGTCTCCCCTCATCTTCCTTTTCTCCAGGCTGAACAACCCCAGCTCCCTCAGCCGCTCCTCATAATACTTGTTCTCCATATCCCTCACCAGCTTTGTTGCCCTTCTCTGGACATGCTCCAGCACCTCAATGTCTTTTTCGTAGTGAGGGGCCCAAAACTGGACACGGTACTCAAGGTGGGGCCTCACCAGTGCTGAGTACAGGGGGATGATCACTTCCTTAGTCCTACTTACCACACTGTTCCTGGTATGGGCCAGGATGCTGCTGGCCTTCTTGGCCACCTGGGCACACTGCTGGCTCATATTCAGTCAGCTGTCGACCAAAACAGAGTACTCTTACTGCCTTATTTCTTTGCTCATTCACAACCTACATCTCTAAAATCGCCACATGAAAGTAATGTATGTTGGGATTTAGGGACCAATTACATTTTCATTGACTATTACAATTGATTCCATCATTGGTTTAATGCTCCCAAACCTTTCCTTCTGTACTTTGCTTTCCGAAATCTTATGTAAAATAAATTAACTTTCTGGTTTAAATCTCCACAAAGCCCTTATATTATATAAACATTTAGTTCTGTATAGGAATCAGTATATTAAAAATCACCTTTTATGGTCTATTATGTTTACCATGGCTTTAAGCCCATCGTGTGCATTTTTGAGAACAGTACCAACTCATAAGCACAAGTACGAATAAAACCGAAAAAACACTATCATCTTCCATTTCTGAAAGGTTTCTATTTTTCTCTGTGAAAGAATGAGGTATATGAAAGGTGAAAAAGTGAAACCCATTATCCAAAAGTGTTTTCAAAAGCATAAAATAAATAATTGAAGACACTGAGATTTTTTTATGATCCATTTCTGTTATAAAAATTCTGGGTGTTATTTCTAAGAGGAGTTGATAGAAAAAATCAGGGAGGATTGATTTTTAAATTGACTTTTTTCATTTCCCACTGCTTTTTATTTTTACTGGATATATTTCTCTCTGTCCTAAAAGGAAACTGGAATAGTGAGGAGATACATTAGTTAGTTAGTTAAGCTTGAAATTTTGGAAGAAATTACCCTTAAAAGCATGAATTACTTATTTTTACTTTTACTTGTAAATGAAATATGGATCATTTTCCTCTTTAACTCGCAAAAATATCCTTGATTTTTCAATAAATACTTCTTACATATTGTCCAGAATTCCTGCCTCCACACAATTAGCCCTTGCCTTGCCTTTTGAAGTTAGTCACCTAGACTAGTTTTTGTTTTCTTTTTTATTTTTTTATATTTTTTTTAATTTCCAATTAAACTAGGCTTCTGCTTCAATCAATGAAAAAAGGCATCTCCAAAGCTGACCCATTCTGTCTTCAGCCAAGTGAGCCAAACTACCTATTTTCTACATTGCCCCCAGACAATTTTGGTTCCTAGTCCACGTTCTCCAGCATAGCTCCACTACATACTTGACTTTCAGGCAGGTTAGGGTAAACAATATCAGTATCTAAACTGGAATAGGAAGAAATCCACCTTCATTCTAATTTAATGGCAATTTCATTCCCAAGCTATCGCTTAAATGTAAATAACAATTCTTTTTCCAGTACTGACTGTATATTTACCTTAAAGAGATTATTTTATTTCTTATTAGACCTTCTGTAGTGGAAACTGTCCTTTCCTTACTTGCCTGTATAGCAGCTAGTACAGCAGGATCCAACATAATAAAAAGTAATAACTTAGGAAGGGCTTTTCTAGACTACTGTCAAAAGTACAAATGATAAAATGGCATTCTACAGCTCTGAGGAAGCTCAGTATAATTACTCCTTCCTTCCCACAAGAATTTAAATAAAATCATTAGAAGTATTTATAAGGTCTAACGTCAGCATTTCTGTACCTGAAGTCTCCCACCTTGCCACCAGACAAAAGTGTAGATTTGAGATATTTCATGCTCCTCATAGACTGTTTTTCAGAAACATACACAATCCGTATATATATATATATCTCCATATCCTATAACTTTCACAGGAAAATTTGGCAGAATTTTAAAATACAACCTTTTTTTTTTTCAGTTAAGGAATCATATTATCTCATTGTATTTAAAAAAAAATATGTTTCTCTTTAAAAAAATGAAACAAGAGCCTTTAGGCACTGCAATGCTTGTCTGGTGCTCCTTTTAACTGAAGCCTGTAGTGCAATATCTGTCTGACAGCTGCTCATGGTCAGGGTTTATTTAACAATTGGAAAGCTGTCACAGCAAACGTGAGCTCCCATGACTTAAAGAAGCAGCAGTCATTTTTTTCTCCAAAGGGCACCAACAGAAAGCCTGTACAAAATGTTAGTTTGCTCCTATCACTATTAGTTTGGCATGAACATTGCAATGGATGTTCCACTGAAAGGTGATTACATTTTGTAATACAATTGATTTTAACCCCCTTCTCCCACACACAGGTTTTCCCCATATAAAGCAATGACTAGACAAAAGGAGTGGGCACACGCCTTTCCACAGCAACTTCTAAGTGATCTGAATGATGAAGGGGACTGTCTGATTAAAGACAGACAGACACGGGTCATTTACTGGGGAATTAGAAGGTACAACCCTGCTGCTGTCGCCTGGGCTGTGATCAGAGTGATGAAGAAACAGCCAGAACACAACAGAGCTGTCCATCCACATTACACTATTAACCAACAGCATAACAGCTATTTTGACAGCACAGAAAGCTTTTTTTTTTTTTACTTTTTTCCTTCTTTTTCTTTTACTTCCCCCCTCCCCTTATTTTTTTTAAAGACAATTATATTTCCTAAAGTCAGTCGATTTTCACAGGTACACCCCTAGTCACGCTCCAAGCAGAACTTAATACAGTAGGTGGCAGCCTAAGAAATCTTTCCTTTAACTTCATTAAATCCTATTTTTATGTTAAACCAATATACCAAACTATACTTGCAGAAAAGAACATTGCTCAATTACAAGGGTAAAAGAAACCAAGAGATCTAGATGTAGGGCAGCCTGGCTATAACCTTTTTCCTACTGAAACTGATGCAATTTTTTATCGCTGACTTCAAGGGAAGTAGATTAATGTAATTATATGCCATAGCTTTGGAGACCACTCACACTAATTTAAGGTCCATTAGCTGACTTCTGCTTGGATAATGTCTTATAATGTAAAGAGGTAGGCGTAGAACTTAACTCTGCCAATTGAAGTCACTTGGTATGTTGGAGAGCCACATCCAGCCCTCCTCAATTAAGATTACATTTTGCTTAAGTTTCTGAATAGTTCTTGCATACAAAAATAACAGTTCAAGTAATGAAAGCTGTAAGTAACAAGAGGAAGAAATGTTGTTAAAATAGGTAAATATTTCTTAGATTACCATAAAGGAAAAAAAAAAATGTAACACGTTGCTCCTAATTCAATACAAAAAAATGGTATTTGAAAAATGAGGATAAATGAGATTAGACTCAGAAACAGTGAGAGAGTAAGCCTTGACATATTTTTTCTAACCCCACTCTATTGTCTTGCTCATAAAAAACTTCACTTTCAGGATTGGATGCTTTTTAGAAGATTTGCTGTCAGTGAAGGAGAGGGGAAAGGCTACAAAATTATTACAAAAACAGGATTCACAACCATTTTTTGTCCCTCTTAGGCAACACTAAAGGGCAAACAGAAACTGTTATTGTAATTTATAGAAGGCATGTGAAAGAAGAACATATGTTCCAATGGAATTACTAAGCTTCTACCCAGAAATTACCCATGTTGCTGCATTTAGTCCTCCAACTGCAAAACTACTGAGTTTTAATACCACTATATATTTTGATGACCTATTAAGCTGACAGTACTCATATTTCAGGTATGTGGGTGGATGGATAGATTTATAGAGAACCAGACTTTGGAAGGAGTAATAAAGACAGGTTTTGTAAAATACTTGAACAAATTGTCATAGTGTGCTAAAATCCCACTGATTCTAAATCAGGGGAAGAAAAGTATCGGGTGTGGAAAGACTGATGCAAAGAACACTAAAATCTTGGTTATGAAATCAAGCTTGTAAGTCTCCACTGCACAGCCAGAAAATACATAAAATAAGGTAATATAATTTGTGTGATGGAAAAAAAAAAAATTAAGGCAACGTCATCCATATAAGCATTTGTGAATTTTCGAGATCTTGCTATAGGATTTGTCACTGTCCAATTAGATGCCACAGAGTGGAAGAGATTTAAATTCATAATCTAGAGACATGTTTACCTCATTCTATAACTTCTGTGATTATGAACCCCTCAGGGTGGTTTACAGCCCTCGGATATTCCTCTTTCTGTTGTTTGGAAATTTGCTAATGGACTAAGTGAAGGTATGACAGCTTACAAGTATAGTATAAAAACCATAGATAGTAAATAGCGGTTTACAAGGAAGTTAAGGATTCAGAAATTTAAGTGAAAAGGGGGGTGTGCTGCAAGTGTTGGGAGATCCCAATTCATTCCAAAATGATAATGATAGAGGCATGTATCACCACTGCCAGCTATCTGTTGAAAAATATATCACTCAATTTTGTATAAATGTTTGGAAGAACTTTTATATAATAAAAGCAAAGCACAGAATAATTCATGACATTTAGCTACTGCACTGAGTGAGGAAAACAGGGAAGTTATGCTATCTCTGTGCATGCAAATGGGTGCACAAAATGCATCATCTACTTCATAGGCAAAGATATTTCCCCTTTTGGCAAGAAGATGAAAAAACAGTACTTTATTTCTTTGCCCTCTTTGACTGTCTTATCTACCCAAATGTGACAAGCTGTCCAATGTGCTGTCCATGTCGTCTGCAAGGACTTGCCAGATATAAGACAGTCCCAGTAGCCAAGGCCAGAGGGACCCTCTTGCTCTTTATTGTTTTCAAAATGTAAAATCCTTGCTCAGAATAGTATTTTTATATTTGTCAAACTGAAACATTTGGGGAGTAAGACATAATTTCTGTGTCATATCTGTCATTCTGTAGAAAGGGTCAATGTAGACAGAAAATTCTTCAGGATACACTTGATCTTTAGTAACAGACATTTTAATGTTTAGACTTGGGATTTTTCAGATCTTACTTCACACACATAAGCCATCCAGTCACAGAAACTATTAAAATTTCCCATTTTTTTTCCAAATACTCTTTCTCTGTATGAACAGAGTTCCTCTCTGTCATAGCCTTCAGAGAACAAGCACACAGCAGCACTAGCTAATGACTGCTCTACCAACTGCTCTTTCAAGGAACCCCTGTATATCACAGATAAATGGAGCACTAGGAACCCCATGATGCAGCATTGATACAGGCAGAAGGAGAAGGAACAGCCTCCTGATTTTGCAAGCAGCTCAGGAGATTTAAGTTCCACCACTGGCTTCCGGGACAAAGTCCGTGGCAAATCTGTCACACCTCAATGACTCTCTATGTCCTAACAAATGATTTGCTTCTTAATATTGAGTCCCAGGAGCAGGTTCCAGGATGAAAATGGTCAACTGCAGATGGCACCATGAGCTGCTTGGTGTTTGCCCCAGTGCCTAGAAAAGCAGAAAACTTTTTCCATCTTCACCCAGACCTCATAGGCCCAATTACTCCACCACAACATCTCTTTTGTAGCCCAGGAGCACAGCTTGAATGGCTGTTTTCCTCTCACTTTCCAGCAAAACCTTGCCTAAATATCTCCATCAGAAGGCTTCACGGATGGACCTGGGAACAGCACCCTCTGACCCAGTGGTTAGACCCACTCCCTGCTGCTCACTCCCACTGAAATACCCTCTCCTCATGTTTCAGTTCAGTTCTTTATCTGTAATTGCACTACTCACTTTAATAAGCATGTGGTAGATTCTCCAAAGCATCCAGATGTTTAACAGGAGTGACCAAGTAATTCCTTAAATATGGTGTTCACTTTCAAAAGCCAGGATCGGGGCATGGCATTATTATTTTAGGAGCTTGTTTAGTACAAACCAAGTGGCTGACAGGTGTTTAGCCACACATGTTCATAATTACAGCTTCTGCTTCACAAATATTTCCCTTCACTTTGCCAAAAAGTGTTCTTTTGGAGTCTAAAGCTTCCTACCAAGTAACATGAAAAATATCCTCTAATGGAAATTACTGTTGCACAAAATATCATTTAATAATTTAAGCTCAGTCTTTAATGTAAGTCTGACAAATAGAATCAGCTGCAAAATCACTATAAGCTGTAAAAAGAACTCCTTAAAAATTATTGTGCTTTAATTACCAAAGATTACAGTGCTAAAACAGTTTAGCAGAGAAGACATAACAAATTTTCAGCTCAAATGACTGTCAGTAATCCTCAGTTCTGTTTCATTAAAGGCTTTTACAATCAGATATAAATCTAGTACCATTTATTGCTTAGTATTGGAAAAAACAAACACTTAAAATCTAGTTACCATTTCTGTGGCTGAGAAATGTAAATTCAAAATGAAGAATCCCTAATTTGTTTCTAATCTGTACAACATGAAACACAATCATTTTGTTTTAAATTGCAATGGTCTAACATATGGCACAGCATATAGACCATAGTAACATAGAATAGAATAGTTTGGGGTAGAAGAGACCTTTAAAGGTCATCTAGTCCAACACTCTTGCAATGACCAGGGACATCTTCAACTAGATGAGGTTGCCCAGAGCCCCGTCCACCCTGATCTTGAATGTTTCACTGAGGAGCAGCCTCCAGAGAGACCTGGGTGTGTTTGCCCGCATGGTAGTTCTCCCAGAAAAGTACCTAAAATATCTCTCATCCTCTCTTTGCTTTACCTCTGGTAAGTAGCATTTAAAGAGTATCCAATGCAATCTGGAGTAAGTCCATTGCTCTAATACAAACACTGATACTCCACTAAAATCATACATTCAATTTGGTAAAAAGGAGACCAAAACCGAATCTCACATGCATCGCTAAAGTTATTCCAGTACTGAAGCAATGGAACCTGGATTAGAAGCTGGTCCCTATGCAAAGCAAACACTGCTATTTATGATGGGTTTATATTATACGGTAAGTCTCTTAATGGTATAATACCTTTGGAGAATGAAAAAGGATGTCTTAAAAAGTAATTGAAAAGTAAATCTCAGTGTAATGGAACTTTTCAAAGTGCTTAACTGTACAATTTTGCTAAGGCGTTTCAGGCAAAAAAAAATTATCAGTTGTGTTTAGCATATCACACTCATACTTTAACCATAATTTATATTGAAATTACTTTTTCCCCAAACTAATAAGCATTACATTTTAGCCTCAGAAAAAAAAGTATAAGGAAATTAAAAAATTGCAAACTGGATACCGGTAAAGAAGAGACTAAAGGAAAAAAGAGTTTCATACAAACCAGAAACATATTCAGAAACATATTTATGCATATCCATCTACATGTATGTGCACCAATTTAACTCAGTGAAAATTTCATCTGAGCCACCCAATTTGTGCCATCATCATTGCAGTATCTTGTTTTCATGGATCTGGAATGCAGAAGCTGTACGTATGGACTGAATGTATGTGCTCTCCATACTGAATAAACTCTATAGGCCACAGTGATAAGACACATCCTTAAAGCATGCAATTAATTTGATCTGCTGTTTGCAGTAGGACATTTACATTTTTTCATAATATACATGAAGAAACCATGGTATCTAGGTATAACTGTGTGAAAGCAGAGACTACATAACGTCTATATAATACAGCACCTTAATATCACTGTACTGTGAGATGTTATGATGACACTGAATCCAAAGCCTGCCTCAGCCTGACAAAGAAATACAGACGACCTTAGACTGAAAAAAAAAAAACAAAACTTACTGAAATAACACAAAATATATAGTAATTGAGATAAAAAATAAAACTTTAGCTTTTCTTTTTTTAGATTATCTTTCATTGACTGTATAGAGAGTAACCTGTTTTGGTTTAGGTTATGAAGAGTTGAATGTATATACTTAATAGGAATGCCAATACAAGCTTTCAGAGAAACGACCAGGTGTCCATCTCATTTTGTCTCCACCTACACTTCTGAAAAAGTGAACAGTAAAACTTCCCTTGAGTTTAGCAACACATGAATATGGTTTTAAATCAGTATATCACACTGTCTTTCAGGGAATTGAAGTATAAATCAGCACTCATATTAAAAATCAGGTGGTTTTTTGGTTGGTTTGATTGTTTTTTTCAGTGACAAAGATGGGTATTAAAGTACTTCACCTCTCATAGAATGTATTAGGTAAGAGCAACTAAGGCAACCATGTTGCATCAGCAGGGAGCTCAGCTGCTCACTTCTCTGTATTTATCTGAGCGTCTGATGTGGGGTTTGGCTGTAGCAGCAGAAGTCCAACACCACACAGGACAGACGCTGGCACCAGTAAGTCACTGATGTGCCCTGTGCCAGAGGCTTTGCTGCAGCAAGGTACATGAGGAGGGGCATAATGTCACCCATGCAAGTGGCACTAGTCATATCAGCAAGTCTACCTTTTGGGGGTTTGCCCCTTGCCTAAATGTACAAGTTAATGTAAAATAGAGGGATGCTTAAAGATAAGCAGGTGTTTATGCACTCTGGAAGACAGGGCTTGATCGTATAAGGAGAATC
>KZ505991.1:81696-92429 GCA_002844005.1 Limosa lapponica baueri
TCATTTAATATGAAACTCATTTTGAAAATACTCTATGATCATTTGAGCACTGAAAAAAAGCAACAAAGGTTTTTTACACAGCTCAGAGCTGTTCACTAGCAAGCTTCAGATTTTATAACCTCTTTTAAAATGCAGTTTTCTGTGATGTTGATCCTTCTTGTTTAATAATGACAAGGATTCATAAATAAAACATCTATTATATCAGATAGCAGAATGCCAGATAAACTCACGTAGTCTAAGACAAAAAAACCCTGACTCCAACTGTACTCATCAATGTAATGCTATTCTTCTTCTAATTTATGATGTTTTTTCAAATTATTATATACTTTAAGAAACTTTTGTTGTAGAATGTACTCCAAAGAATATTAATTTAAAGCTGCACATCCAAATTAATCATCTGTTTCATTTGCAAATATATTCTTCCTTTCAAAGCCTGACTTCCAATGTGCAAATCTGTCACCTCCCTAACAGGCCACTGCTGTGGCATGTGTAGTAATAGCATTTATAGTAATGAAGAGATATTTTTTGGAAAGACCTAAATAGACTCCATGTTTGAAACATAGACACTATCTGCATTCAGTGCTGCTATTTAAAACAAAAAGTAAAATATCATGACAAAAGACGCAGAAGATGCAAAGCAGAGATTATTGTACAAGCAAAAGACTGACATGGAATATTAAGTTTCTACAGAAATTAGCATCAAAATTAGCATAGCCGTGCTGTCTTAGAATTCTTTCCATTTCACAAAGTCGCGCTGAATTACAGTGAGATTTTGCTAAAGGCACAGCTGGCATGTTGTGGTTCCTGGGATGCAAATGCACATTAATGGCTATTTGGAAAGGATAATAGTATATGAGAAAATAATCAATGCGTTCTTTTCCTCCTCTTCAAGAGTTTATCAAGCTGTTCCCACACATATTGCAGTTTTATGTCTGGAAAACAGTTTTGAAAAATGTCCATTACAATATGAGATCCAAATCCACGAGCTCTTTGTAGGTTAGCTAGCCTGGGGGAGGTCAGGACTCTTGATCACAGGATCAGGACAGGATCTGCACAGGCTGGTACAGGCAGACCTTAGATATATTAAAATAATGACTAAGTTTCTCCAGGGTGTGAGACAGACCAGCTGTATACCAGAAGTGGTAGCATGCTGTAAACTACCAGAAAAAAAATCAATGCAATTACCCTGTAAAGAACCAGCAGCAACCAATACCATATTTCAGTCTTCCACTTTACAAAATTAACCTTTTGAAATGGCTAGTGTCAGGCTTCACAGGCCAATTCAGTCATGAACAGCTGTGCAGGTCTTATATTTCTCTTGTAATCCTCCAATAGTGCTATATCGTATTTTTCTTAAATCTCTAGAAACTGGAGATTGAAGGATAATGCTAAATGTCATTACTAGAGTGATATGAAAGTCTCAGCTTCATTCTTTAAAAGAAGAAGAACTCTTACAGATAGCTCACAAATCGCTTATATAAACCTTTAGAAAAATAAGAGTACGTGCTTATGATGTTTGGGCTTCACTTTTGAAAGCCTGTTTGATGAGACTGCAAGTGTTTGACTCAGAAAGCTCAGGCACAGAAATGGTTTCCAACTGTGCTCAGGGGCCAAAGGGCTGTAAGGGTCAGTTCACAGCGAAGCTGAACAAGAATGACATTAAATCCAATTCAGCTTTAAAACAATGCCTTCTCAAAGAGGCTTTGCTCTCCTTTCTCAGTCTGGGGTAAATGCTCTAAGGTCGGGAGGCCACAATGCTTGTCACTGCATTCAATGCACATTAAAAAGACAGGCTATTAAGGAAGAGTCTCTGACATTTACTTGGGAGCCAACCCTCCCCTCTTCCACTTGTCCCCTTCCCCAATTTCAACACATTCTCTAATTAAGCATCAATACAAGGCAATATAATTGAACAGATGTAGTAGTCATTACCAGGAATTACCCATTCCCCTATCAAATCAGAGTGTACAGAAAGGGCTGTGTTTGGAATGGGTGAACTTAATTGCCCGATGGTCCCCAAGAGGGATGTACAAATAGATCAAGACATCACACACGCACAACTGATCTTAGCTCTGACACAAGCTTTTTGTCACTCCCTCATCCATCTTTGCTTACTAGGGTTAACGGTGGCTGGAGTCGACACCAGACAATTAAATAAATAAGAACATTGGATGTGTTTCAAATGAAGCATATCAGAACACAGGATTTAGTGACATTTTGATTAAAGGTCCATACATGGCGAAAGCTTTTTATGAGGCAGCTGCTTAAAAGACAATCTATTTGAGTAAAAACAGATCAGGGTAGCTGGTATCCCTTGGCAATTTACTGTGAAACATTTGTTTGCTTCACAACGATCTGATTCACAATCATTGCACTTGCATGGTTGGTTGATTAAATCAGTATCTCTCGCAGTCATTACAGTGAGCAAAGGAAAAAAAAAAGTCAATTGCTAAAGTAATGCCCCTCTGTGTTATGCAAAGTGGATAAATCACAAGAGCTCGTTCCATTTCCTTTTTCAGCACCTCCTTCTCTGTTTCCATTTCCCAGTATAAAGTAGTAGGTTTTTAAGTTACAGAGTCATAAATAGTTTTTTAATTAAGAAAAGTGTTAATCCAGAGCAATGGTGATAGCTGTTCTGAAGGGAAAGCACTACCAACAGTTTAATAAACAATTACAGATTCACTGATGCTGATCTGGGAAAGGACTGATTTCTTTTTTTTTTTTTTTTTAAATAAATAAATAAATAAAAAGAATTCAAATAGAAACAACAGTAATTTGAATCTGATCACGCAAAGAACACAAGCCACTCTCCAGCTCAGGGTGCCTCTCCCTCTGCTGTGGGCTGCACTTTGACAAGAGATGCCTTGGTTCCAACCTGGGCTATCAGAAGTAACTAAGGACTATTGAAAAGCACAGATATGAAGTATTCAGGCAACAGAAAAGAGGAAAATAAGAAAGAGCCTGGCAAGCAGGGAAAATGTCAACCTTGGAGGGTCGTGCTTCATTTATTTAGGCCTGGATGGGTGTCAGTAAGTAGAAGAGAGCAATAGCTGGCAGGGACAGAAAGTAGGAATGAAGAGACAGCTCTTATACTGCAAAAGCACAAACTAAAAGATTGAATTGCTTAATTTAGATAAATTTCCGTGAACAAGACCATTTCTGCTTTTTTTTTTTTTAAATTGTATTTTATTTATAAAATGCTACCCTAGGCAGTTTCCAAATTGCTCAGTGAAAAGGCTGTCGATATCATTAGAGAAAGATGAAGCAGCCTTTTAAACTAGGTGCAGTTTCTGCATTTCTCTTCATTGTCATGAGCGTAATACAATTTTGCTGTGACAACATACCAGATTCCAAGGATACACTGAATGCCTCGACAGCTCTGAAGATGTAGCATTCCCCAGATGGAAGGGAAGGCAAAAACTTTAGTACAACACTGTTCTCGTGTTCACCATAAATTCTGAAACAGTAGAGCCATACCTTTGCCAGACGCTCATGCACTGTGTCACAATCTGAACAATTTTCTTCTTCATAAGCATTTTGAGCATTTCTTCTTCTCCTTATTTTTGTCTGCATCTGACATCTTAGGCTAGTAGTTTCTATATCAAAGTTCTTTTTTGCCTGTTCCATTGCATGCATGTTAAAATAAACTCCACAGCATGGTAAGGTACGTGTCATTTGCTTATTTCAAAATACTGTCTCACACAGAAGTATTTCTAATGAGTTAGTATTGCCTGAAACCATTTACACAACATGTGTAAATCAAATAAAATTGCCTGCAACGAGCACTAACACATTATTCAAATTTTGTCAAAGATTCTAGTTAGATTGCACAAAATAAAGGCCAATCTTCTCCATATAAAAACTTATTTGTTACGCTGCGACCATGGAGCCAGCTTTAAATGTAATACCATTGCCCAGCTCTTACATTCTAGTTACTGATTAATGGTTCAGAAGTGCATTAGAAGGTCCTAGATTTTTTTTCTCTGTGGATTACAAGCATTATATTAGATGAATGCAACAGATGGGATCCAAACAGGACCAGATTCTTAAGTGTGATTTGAATGATCACAATCTGATCAACATCCTCTGAGCCATCTCCATGTGCCAAGAAGTGAGTTTCATTGAGTTGAGTCTTTTATGAATAGAAATAGTTGTATTTCCCTCCCTCAAGGGTCTTCACTAATCTCTTGTCTATTTAAGAGGCTGTCAAAGGACTTCCTTTGTGGTAGACTGCCCCTTCTCAAACTCTCATTTGAATTTAAGAGGGGGATTTTGTTGAGAGAGGCAGGTTGACAATTTAGTAAACGACTGTTCAGAGATCATGAATCAGATCTCTAATTCAAGGTTGTGGTTTGAAATGTATTTATGCTTAAATGTAATATTCAGAATAATTTTAATTTATTTACCTTGGCTTTATCTGGATTATTTGAGAGAGCTTATGACAGCCCTTTGATCATTAATCATAGAATCATAGAATGGTTAGAGTTGGAAGGGACCTTAGAGATCATTGAGTTCCAGGCCCCCTGCCATGGGCTGGGTCACCTCCCACTAGAGCAGGTTGCTCAAAGCCCCATCCAGCCTGGCCTTAAACACTTCCAGGGATGGGGCATCCACAACTTCCCTGGGCAATCTGTTCCAGTGTCTCACCACCCTCACAGTAAAGAATTTCTTCTGGTATCTAATCTAAATCTCCCCTCTTCCAATTTAAAACCGTTACCTCTTGTCCTGTCGACAGCTTCAGGGGTGGTAAAGGCAACAAACCCCTTTACTGATTTTGTTGCCTGAAAGTTAAGCAACAGTAACAAGCAGGTGCTTTCTGTGCAGTCAAAGTCTGTTTATCTGGCACTAATTATGAGTGGTTTGTTTGACTCATACACCTTTAAGGTGCTGTTACATGATTAACTCTCTAGATAGAGACTATATCCTTAGTGTAACTTTACACAGTGCTTAGTCCTCGGAGTACAAATGAAGTCTCTGACTATTTTCCTAGTACAAGGCTGAGATATTTTTCAATGCCTAAAGGATATGTGTACTCAACCTCCATTACATTAAGGACAATCTGAGGGTTATTTGTGTGATCTGCTTTAGGTTTTCACTGTAGATTTTCTAAATTGCCTCTTTGGAAGTCTCTGCCTCTAACCATTGACTGGGTGGGGAAGTCAAATGCCTGAACCGGGCTTTCTGAGCTGCACCTAAGGGTTGTGTCATGGGGTAAATCATACAGGAGCTTTCACAAGTGTCTAAATCCCCACGGTTGTTTTGCAAAAGAAAACATTCCTTCACTAAATTGTCAACCTGCATCTCTCAACAAAATCCCCTTAAATTCAAGTGAGAGTTTGAGAATGGGCCAGTCTACTACATCTACAGCCACTTGAGCTGTGTGGGTACAGAAGGTGGTAAACAAAGACAGAGACACCCGACCACCCCCATTTGAAGAATTAGCATGTCCTTTCTTTTCTACTAGCAATCATGATCGCTGAAGGCTATCTGGAAAGCATTCTGAGATCAACTGATGTTTAAAAGCCCCTTAGGCACAACAAAGTAGCACAATCAAAATTTGATCCATTTATAGCCCTTCCTAAGCATGTCGCTGAAACATAATCTCTTTTCATTTAAAATACGAGAGCACGGTGCTATGTGAGATCTGTTGCCTGCAGTACAACTGATGATACTTTAGATAAGAAGGATGAGATAGCTTTCAGTCTTACAAAGGTAACAGACCACTTTAATGAAAGTTTAGAATTTGTGTTTAATATTTAATCAACTTAATACTTTGATTTATGTAGGCTACTGTACATCCTCCATGGGAAAGAGGAGAATACTTTCACGGAAGAGCATTTGGGGAGAAAAATGTTGACATTTCTACTCAAGTTAAACTCCTAATTGTGTATAAATCTTTTATAGTTCTTCTGTTTCTCTGAATAAATTGCTTTCACATTGCAAACACCAAATCAGACATTCCTAAACTGTGGTTTATGATAAGCACTCATCATAAAACACCATCTTCTCCTCATTTCCAGTACACAAACAGCACTCGTATCAGACACCAGGAGAAGCATTAATGCACGCACAATGCAGGTCTATTGTCATGTTCTTCAACTCTGTAGAAAACCTTTATTGAGACAGCTAAAAGCAGTTCTTGATACAATAAAACAAAATGGAGGCAAACTCATGATATGCCATGAAAAGGCTAAAGAAGAAGAGACTAATAGATTTACGCACAAAAGTCATTACATTCTTAACAATGGTGTCAGATTTGGATACCTCCATCCTAAGTATGGAGTGTTAGCTGAGATGGAAGGTCTATGTATATAAACTTTAATATCACAATACAATTGTTTCCGCCGTACACGTTTTTTATAGAATACAACATAATGAAATATTGAAAATGTGCATCAAAATGTACTGTAAAAGTATCTGATGGCTACCTGCTTTCCTATCCAAGCAAGGGATTGGCAGCTTGGTTACCATACCCTTGACAACTGCTAAATACAAAATAATCAAGTGCATGTTCTGGACTAGTAAACTGTAGAATCTGTTGTTATTCACTGTCATGATAAGATTGCAGTATTCTCTCTTCTCCACCTGTGACGGGATACTTTGAAATTGTCTCTTGCTCCACCTAAAATCATATATCCCTTAGCAAGTGCACATTTAGTGCACTGACTTTTGACTTTTACCATTTCCTTTCAAACACCAATCCAAAAAGCGTGTCAGCACAAGAAGAGTCACATTATCATTCACACAGTCCATTGGTAGGGGTCTTGGGGAGGGAAAGTGGGCAGACTGATTTTGTTCCCACAAGAAATAAAGTAAGTGACCTATGAAATGTGAAGCTGACCTTTTATTTGTTATCAGTCATCTGCACAAGTAAAGGGACCACCCTCTTTGTTATGCTTATTGGCCTTTTGTCAACACTACATGCTCCAAATTGGTATTTCCTGAAAGGCTAAACAAATTACAAGTGACCTGCCAAATCATAAAAGAAATCATGGCAAAACCACGAGAAAAATCATCATCCTGGTCATGGGTTCACTAGACATTTGGGCAAGAAAGTGCGAGCAGAAATAGCTTTGTCCTGCAAACCTCTAACCTTTGCAGCCCCCTAGTATTCAGAGAGAAGCAGCAAGCAAAACCATCCAGAGCAGTTGTACTTCTCCACACCCACTCAAATCCTCAGCACTCACTTGATGCAGTAAAATAGGTATCTCATTCTACATTACTTCGCACTACTTTTACACTGGTGTAAGTTGATTGGTTTTAGCAGCTTCCAGAGGGAGTGATGTGGTAATACAGAAACCAATACTACTTTTCCATTGTGAAAAACTGATATTAACCAACAAGTCACTTAAAATTTCAAAGAAAAGCCAACACACAGCTTTGTATGTGTCTATAGTTAAATGATAAGACATCATTTCTTTCTAAAGCCACCTGATAATGGACTAAGGGAGATGCCACCCAGTCCTTTCCAAGCTTGCCTCTCTCACAGACACGGGACAACTGCTCAGGGACAACCAGCTCTCTAACTGCCCCAGGTGTCATGTCACCTTCAGGCACTCCAGGCCAGAGGGTGTCATGGACTGGTCACAGCTGATTCCTCCAGAGCTCTGTCTACTCATACCTTCTCTAGGGTTGTATTATTCATCTTGCACAGCCATAACATTTAATACTGGATTTCTCACACCAGTTTTTTTTATTCATGGCACCATGTGAGCAAGTCTAACAATTGGCAAAGTGCTGAGGTCAGCTGTCTTATAGCTGGAATCCAAAGAATCCAAACTATGGCTCTATTTTACATATGTTTACCAAGTTCCTCATGCATTAGCTCATGCATTCTTCCAGTAGTTCTCATCTTCTATCATATACATACCATTTAGTTTATTGTTTTAGCCATATGCTAAATACAGTCTCAAGCTCCAGTTACTAGCAAACAGCACGTGTTTTCCTTGTGCTATGTATTTTCAGCTGCCTATTTGGATGTTTCTTGGTCTACACATCTGCTACAGGTGGTCTGTGTAGACTTCTGTTAGTCCTTTGAAAGTCACTTCCATGACTATACAAAGCCACTCGATAGTTAGTGTTTAACTGCTTAATCAGCCACACACTGAAGCTCCCATTAGTTGAGACATGCACAGAGTAGACTCAGTATTTTTCAGACTCAGGTAACACTGCTTTAGACTTAAGCAAAGAAAAAGGGGATGCTATGACATGTTCCTTTCATCTAAATTCTACCAATTCAGTAAAACTCTTACTGCAAATAATTTCACTGTTTAAGGTCTTACATAATATGATTCTTTTCACTGAATTCAATGAAGCCTATCTGAACAGGAAAAAAAAAAGTTATCAGTAGGCATATCAAGAAGTTATTTCTATTTTTTGAAAAGGTTAAAGCAAATTTACACACGTGCTCCAGGCAAAACCTGACGATTTTCATCCTCCTGAAAAAACTGTTTTGCACAAGTGAAAGCAGGAAGAATTAAAAATAACCCCTGGTACTAGAGAAACACAAAGCTGTTGCTGAAAGAAAGCATATCATTTCTGTGTTGTCTGTAGTGTAATTTTTTTTCACATAGCGCTGTTTCCAAAAGATGCTGAGCAGCTGTAAAATATTTTCACTGACTCTTCATTTCATACATCTTCACGATTGCCATTACTTCCATGACTCTATATAATCAATTACTTTAAGTAAAAAGCCACTCTAACTCATGACACAAACACATTAAAATTGCATCACTTAATAAGGAAGCAGCTTGAGGACAATCACAGCACATACCTAAAATGTTCAACATGGTCTTTGGATGTTAGCTCTAAACAGCCAGAATTCCTTGCACCAGAATGAACGCTTTATAGCATGGAGTAATGGCATCTGTAAATATGGAGCATGACATGCTGGAAGCATCTGAACAACAGTAATTGCAGCTTCTACTTGAAATTCTTTCGGGGAATTTGATGAGCTCAAGTTTCAGTATCACAATGAAAAATTCATACTTTAAGAATGGACAGGGGAATGGAATAATGAAGTAATGAAAGAAAAGACTTCAGGGGACTTGCTTTTTTTCCTTCTTTATTGTGGGTCTGCTCCTCTACAAACAGCAAGTGTCTGCTATAAAATGATAAATCTCTTCAAATCATAACAATTCTAAAGAAATACAAAGTAGAAGGGTGGAGGGGGAAAAGGCTATGAAACTTTGATGGGTATTTTCATCGCTTCCAAAATGCTCACTGGTGTCAGCAAGGTCAGGATTTTTCCAAGAAAAACTGAGTGCAATTAGAAAATGTCCTGAAAAACATCACTGAAACAGAAGTTACGTCCATATTAGCAAACACTGTGGAACAACAGGAGCAAATCTGGGCAGCAAAGCCATTATGCTGAGGATCAAATGCCCAACCCAGGTGCACTTGGGACATTTTACTTTGGACTTCATTATAGTTTGGTCCTGTGGACTGAATGCCTGTGGGCAGCTAGAGAATGACGATTGTGCTCTTGAAGCACAACTTCCAGTTAATCTTCACCTGGAATAAAATTTGTGGGCACCAAGATCATTCCGCAGTGTGAATCCAATGTGTACATTCCTGATCTGAACTAAAATGCTAAACACACCAGAATCTACAGCTAAACTTAGTAAGCTTTTCCAATAATATTTATATATCCTCACAGTCACCATAATCTCCAACACTACTCCTTCTTGATTTATAAAGAATATTTTTTTCAACTGAGACCACTGTAAAATAGTTTGCAACATAAAGATTTTATTTTTATGCTCATCTTATCCATTTATCACTCATTTTCGTAATGATAGCCTTCACTGCAATCATTCCATCAAATCACAACTAAATCAAAATGCTTTCAGCTGCTGGTAAGAACATGAAAAATCAGAAAGGTTTGTCACAAGTACCAGAATTGCTGTGTAAGTCTGAGGTACTTGCACGATTGTTGGGGATGAGCATTGCCTACTTTGTCAATACATCAAGAACTATGAAAATAATTTTACAACTCACATTCTTAATACTTATGATCAATCTAAAAGGGAAAGTTCATTTATGTAGATATTCATATAGATGGCCAATTTGTTATTTTTATCAGCCTGTATTTGTAGAAAATACATTATCCTTAGACTCCTTTCTCAACTTCCTCCTTGAACTGAGAGGCATGAAATGGGTGCTGTACCCCAGGTGCAACCTCATCACTCCTGAGAACATGTGCAAGAGTGATGGAGGTTGCAATAGGAGTGGGATACAGGGTGAGTTCCAAACCAGTTCCCGGAGCTATAGCCGTGGTGTAGATGGGTATCAGGGCTGTGCCTGTGTGCACATCAAGTGTACTTTGGCCATTAATCCCCTGAGTGGGCCAGGAATGCCTGCACAGATGAGCCCTTGGACTGATCCGAGTCCAAAGACTTACTTTAGCCAAGGTGAATGGCTGAATCCCAGCCACCTCCACAGCACAGTCGCTAACTGGTGCAGGAGCTTTCCAAGGGGGGCTTTTGGCCAGTCCTGAAGGTGCCCCCAGGAAGGTCTTTCTGTACCTGGACTGATTTAGACCTTTCACTGAATTGATCCACATGGTTTGGCCT
Organism: Limosa lapponica baueri; assembly: GCA_002844005.1. Lineage (NCBI taxonomy): Eukaryota > Metazoa > Chordata > Aves > Charadriiformes > Scolopacidae > Limosa > Limosa lapponica. The sequence goes on from KZ505991.1 coordinate 92,271, forward strand.
GAATCTGGTCAGACACTCTCCTAGGTGTTTTCTGCTGCAGAATCAAGCAAATTGTACATCGATAAGTTATTTTTAAACATTCAGAAGAAACTGCTCTTGCAGGTGAAAGCGTGGTCACATCAGACAGCCTCTTGCACATAAGTAAGACAGGGGTTGTTT
>KZ505991.1:100866-113762 GCA_002844005.1 Limosa lapponica baueri
TTCTTTTCTTTTCTTTTCTTTTCTTTTCTTTTCTTTTCTTTTCTTTTCTTTTCTTTTCTTTTCTTTTCTTTTCTTTTCTTTTCTCCTCTCTTCTCTCCTCTTTTTTTTCCAAATATCAAATATTTCTTCTGACACATAGGATTTACAGTAGATAATTTTCACAGATTCAGAGGCTGTCCCTTTAGAGCTCTAAAATATCTGGACCTGCACATACACAGACTGTGAAAGTCTAACTACCTAATACTCAGTTATGCTTCCTTGGGGATATGCAAAGGTGACAGCTTGACAACTGCTTGGGGATAATGAAGTTCAAATGTTCTGAGGTTGGGGACATGGATTTTGGCTGATGAAAACTGAATAGTCATCTTTTCCATTAACCCACAGTCTTAAAGATATACCTCACAACATTAAAATCAAAAGAGTTGGAATTTGCATTTAGTTTTACAGGATGCTGTTTGAACAAGTCTTTTTTAAGTTTTGCTGCTGTAGGCCCTGTACTTTCCTGTTCTTTTTTTATCCTATTTTACCATTACTTTGACACTTTCCAGGTACAGAATCTGAATCCTTTTATATGCCTCCACTGCTGTGATAATGTGCTGCTATCCCCTTTCCTTACTTTCTCCCTTTTTCCCGTTGCTTATAATTTTCTTCTGTACAGTCTTTTGAGAAACTCAACTGTCAGACACGTGCAACTGTAATCACTACCAGTTTTAAAGTCTTACTGACTATTATAATCTGTGATAAATGTGCTGCTTAGAATAAATTTACAAATCCAGGAAAAGAAAATGCAATAAAACAAACAAAAAAAAATGCATTTATGATTCGGTCATTCAAGAAACTTGATTTTTATAATAATCGCTACCATAGCAGCATATTCATATAAAAAACATCTTAAATTCTGTACTGCAAAAAATTTGAATGCTACTGTATAATGGTCAAGTCTTCAATTAGTCTATTGAGCTGCTCAGACTGAGGTAGGATTTTAGTCTGATGAAGCTCCTGCCACATTTTTTGCATGGTATTTTACTCTCAAGAAAAATCTTTTGATATGCAAATTAATGATCCAGGCTCAAACTGCAACCAGATCAGATGAGTTGCTATCTTAATAGTTTGCCACTAATCTCATTATATTTACTACAATTTGTTAGAAACGAGCCTCCACATTCTCTTGACTGGACTTCGTAGCTACATATCAGTCTTGATCCATGAGAGACTGTCATCAATTTAGCAGCAATAGCACAGTCCAAGAAGAACTGCCGGGACAACGCATGCCTGAGGAAGATGACAAGCTGAGAGTGAATAAATCCAGAACCAGGTACCAGAACACTAGTTTTATGATCAACTGTCGTCCAGTGTAAATGGAGCAGAGTGCTGCTTCTCGCCTTTATTTATCTGTGGAGAAAAGGTGCTTAATCTTTCCAGTTGCCGAAAGACAAGGAGAGGTTTCAGAGCAAATGTGGCAGCTTGTATGGGAATCTCTATGTTTAGTAGCACCTGAATCACACTGTTCCTGCTAGGGCGACTAATTTTTCTCACTACAAAGTAGAGCTTCTGTCATATAAATATACTTTGTGGTGAACTTTTTTAATGCTGGTTATAATGGAGTTGGAGAGGACACATATTTTTATATATACAGATACTAGTCTATGAAATGTATTCAGACGGTGCCTACTACTTTAAAATCTCAGTGCATTACAATCTGAAATTAATTCTGCATCCCTGTGTTGTAAAAGGTGACAACTCCTTGCAGTTCAGAAGAGAAACTCAAGGAAACCAAGTCTAAGGCTCCAGAGGAAGCAGTTGGTTCCTGAATCTCTGCAGATTTAGGTGTTGCCATTACCCCTTCATTGCAAAAGAGAGAAGAAATATGTCCTGACAGCACAAAGAAGTGCATTGGCTTTTTGTCATGACGCCCAATGTCAGAGCTGGGCGAGAGCAGTAGCTAAGAAATTCAGCTTTGTACACCACATGCTAGTTCAGGAATGAACTGTATTTGGCAGCTTCCTTTCCTGGCTAAGTTACACTGCAAACACACTGAGGACACAGCCAAGGTTCATCCCACCTCACGCCTCCACCGGTTTCTGTCCCTTGTGCAGGAGGAGTAGCACGGGGAGGAACAGAGAGTCTACTGCAGTAGCAGAATCGTGGTCTGGCCGGATGGAGTTAGATTGCATCTACAAGATGTGACAGAGCACATTAAAAAGAAGGGAAAAGAAAGGGAGACACAGCTAGTGACATCCTCCAGCAAGTATATTGGAATGCCTCCAGCCATCCTTCAAAGGTGGCCACGTGCATGTCAGGCACTGCTGTTGCCTCTCACAGCTGCGCTGTGATTGCTCTCTAGCAACACTAACAACACTTGCACCACGTCCAGGACTGACACGATGCTCTTAAAAGACATGAGAATTACACTGGGGTGGGGGCCCCTTGAATTAATACTTTTATTGGTGCTAGAAAGCATGGATGGAAACAGCTAACTGAGGAAGTTAACCCAAGTCCTGCCCATACTGCTGTCTCTGGTGTGTATTTCAGTCCCTGTAGTCGTCAGGCTGACACTTTGACAAGCCGTAAATGTCTCCTGATGAAAACCATTAAAAACATGGTGACTGTTTATAGAGTGCTATGTTTTGGCATGTCGCCCTAAGCCACACTGTATCAACACTGCTCCAGAAGAGATCCTCTTTGGGGCTCTTGCTGGAACTAGGAATAGCAAAATCTCTGACACCTCTTTAAAAAGTTGAATGTGCAACACCAAAAGCTAACACATAAAGTGTGGGGAACACAAAGCTGTGCTGTCTTGCCACTCTTTTTCAGCTGTCCTGTGAGAGCTCCGCAGTTCTGGATTGCAAGCGCTGCAGTCCCAGGCAGTCCTTCTACGGGCTAGAAAACTGGGAGAAATATCTTATCTGTCTGCTGCAGCCTGACCATGTATGGGTGAACAAATCTTCCAGGAAGGACATACATAAGAAGCAGCATTTATGCTGCTGTGTGACTAAGAAACTGACTTCTCAATGTGAAAAAAGAATATAAATAGTGAAAATATGAAAGTTACTCATATTTTTATCTGTAGATTCCTAGCAATTCCAGAAATCTAGATTACATTCCTTAACTAAACAGCCCAAGATTAGTTTGAGCCCAAGTGATTCGTAAGATCTTACAAAACTCTGTTTCCAAAGACTAAGTGCAAACTGGGCCCCTCAAGCTGTTCCCCTGCCAGGTGACAATGCTCTCCTAGCAAGTGTCCCTTTAATTTTCCCCATCCCATCCCTACAGGTACTTAGCCCCCACTGCAAGGTATGTAAACAAAAATTATGTGTTTGGACAAGCCACAGGTGGGAATCTCTCATTAAGGGCCCCACTAAGCACTTTGCAGAGCCACGACTCTGGCATACATACTTTTCCCTTAAGAGGATCGTGCTACTTGAGGATTTGCTACTCCTGTGCCTCGGCCACCAAGGGATTAATTCTTGAACTGGGCTGACTGGGGTCAGGGAAGTTTGCAAGCACGGCTGAACGGAGGGATGGCATTAGGTGCATGGCTGCTCATGACAAAGAGCACTTTTCTGTGGGGTGCTTCCATTCACTGATGCAAGCAGAGCCCATAAAGTTCATACACGTGTATTTCAGTTGGTTCTGCATTTCTATCTATAGCTGATGGTTTACAGCTGCCCTGGTGTTGACATTTCAGTTTAACATCATATACCACACACACTAGTTTCCCGAGGACAGGAACACGCAGGTGTCGATTACAACTGATGCCTGCATTTCTAGTAAAGTCTTCCCTGAAAAATAGACCAACTAATCTTTCCTGAAAAGTTTTGCCTGGGGAGAGCAGAGTTTACAATGCATTTGAGATTTCATGGCCTATGTGAACGAAAACTCACAGGAGAAAGCTATGAATCCAGACTAGACCTGCTATGCCTTTTGCAACCTATGCCTTCCATAGAATCATAGAATGGTTTAGGTTGGAAGGTTTAGGATGCTTAAAGATCATCTAGTTCCAACGCCCCTGCCATGGGCAAGGACACCTCCCATCAGACCAGGTTGCTCATACCACTGACATCTTCTATCCTGGGACAGCTGTTGGACCAGTGCTGGCTCTCCACCGGCCGGGGAGCAGAGTGGCATAGCTGTAGCCACCCTTTGTCACAATAAAGGATATTTGGATAGATCTTGTCCTCTGTCCACTGTTTGGTGAAAAATGCTGTGCAAACATACATCACTATCTTAGGATAAGGCTAAATGTTCTAAAAAAATTTGGAGATAAGTATTCAAAGCTCAAGGTCTATACAGTGTTTGCAAAAAGCACACATAAACAGACTGCATGGGCACAGCTGTTTGTTGTTTTCTCTTGATAGGGATTATAGTTTTAGTTTGTAGGACCTGCTTTCCTGAAGAACCAGCTGACTCATTTTGTTAGTGCAGGTATCTGAGTTTTAGCCTGGAATGGATAAAGTTTTATGATGACTGCTATCATGTAATAGCAATAGCTTTGGAAAAAAACCCAAACAAACCACCAAAAAGAGTTATCAGAAGAGAAACAAGGTAGGGTTTTTTTTCATTAAAGAATAATTTTCCTAACATCTAAAGTAGTTTCAATCTTCAACACAAAGAGAAACATTTAGAAATATGCATCTTCAATTTTTTTTTTTTTTTCCCTGAAGGAAAGGAAAACAGGAGGCATATGTCTGACCTACAGGTTCTGAGATCCTATAAATCCTAAGCCAGAAATGACAGAAAAGATGATACTATGTAATTGTCACGGCGTAGGTTTGCACTCAGACATGAGGATCACAGTTCTTTCTGGCTTCTTAAAACCGCCATCCTGCCCATCTGTTTTCTGAACCTTTTACTTTGACAGCACTGAATCTGGTCTCTTCCATGTAACTCTAACCATGAAGAATCCTATTTCACAGAATACAAACCCAAAACATCGCTGCACTAAGAATATGGGAATAATGCCTCGTAAGATGATTTTGTTCACCATTACCTTTAAAAGCAGTGACTAGAATTCAAAAAATGAGGACATATATTATTTTCACTCTAAAAAATAAAATACTTGATGTCCCCCACAAGGTCTGAAATTGCTTAAATGCAAATTCTAGTAATATAAGTCCTATTGAGCAAGAGTAAAGAAGTGCTTTTAAAAACTATCCAGCCCTTTGAAAAGTAAATACTCCGTTTGCTTAAGGGACTACTGTACATCTTGAGAGGATAATTCTTATGTGTCACATAAGATACAATATCTCCATTATTTATACAGCTAGCTGTTAGTCACAAGTCTGTTTTGAAAACAGTGAAGGGCTCCTTCTTTCTGTGGGAAAATCATAACTGACTGTGCTTTTTTCAAGATTTATACCTCCTACCTGTAACTCTGCTGCCTGAGGTTTGTGCATCATCCAACCTGACCGCTCTTGCCAGGCTCTAGCGAGTAGCACGGAGAGGGGGGACAAAAGCTGCCCTGTACCTGAAACGTGTGTATGAAATTAAGTCTCATTTCAGAAATTATTTCAGCATAAAAGACTATGAACTCTACTTCTAGAGTTCCTCCTCTCTTTATTTGGATAAACATGTTTGTATCACTATCAGCACTGCAAACCACCCCATATCTAATGCTATAGATTCTCGGGGATTCTTTTTGTTCCATATATTTCCACTTCAAGCACAATATTACAAGCATGTAACATGACCGGTGATTCTATTTTTATTAACAATCTTAGTAGTTCTTCTCACAAAGTACTCTTACATCCTCTTGGTAACGTTCTTACATCTTTAATCTGGTTATAGGCCCTATTTCTTATTCCCAACTTCATCCCACTAAATAGATAGCTAGATGGATAGAGAGATCAAAAGATCGATATATAGAAATTAGGGAGGGAGATAAGCAAAGGTTTTTATTAGGAAGGTAGTTTCGTAATACAATCTAAATGCATTTTTTTCCTTGTCATTTGCTAGAAGCTGTTTTAGGGTGAATTTTCCCAAACAAATGCTATTTTTTGCTTCATGTATCTTTATGATGTAAGATACAAAGATGGAAATATTTTCACATAATCCCAGTATGGACCTGGTTTAATGCTTGTGGAGGCTGATGGAAAAATCATCTGATCTGATTTTTTATTCTATTTAGAAATTTATCTAGACTATAAAAACACAAAGAATACATGGATTCTGTCCTGATTGAATGGCAAAGAACCATGTAATCATACAGCCACAACACCACCCCTGTGCTGTGGCTCCTAAAGGACAATGTCCATGAGAGGAGACTTCCACCTCTTCTGTCTAATAAACACCAGGCTGGTAAAATAAATTCAGCAGAAAAGTTCTTCCCACTGTATTCAGCAAACAATATGCTGATGGCAGACAGAATCTAGCCAGGTCTCTAGCCAGAGAGAAGAAACACAGTGCTGCAGTGAAAAACAAATACGGAGGACTGAAGACAGAATAAACTTCTAATTATTAGATGCACAAGCATTTTTTAAGAAGCAGTTCTTCCTCCCAACCTGGTGGCTTATATCTCAGCAGAGATAAGTTTGCCTACCACAGTAGCCACTGGTTGCAGCTAAAGCTGTTCTCAGATAGCTGCATTATCGGTTTATGGTAATTCTGGTTTGCTCCTTTGGTAAATCGCAATCAGACCACATGAGTTCACACTGAAGAATATTCAGTTTCCCTTGAATCCAAAAACTCAAGCTCATAACCAAAACTAGTAGGCTTCAGTGGGATCTGTAAAATATAAAAGAGCTTCTACCCAGAAGGTGCACTAGATGCAGTTTGGATTTTCAGGAATAAAGCTTGAGATTAAGTTAGACCTATCCCTGAATCTCTTGTTCTGTACCTGAGAAAGCATCCTTTTCTTGGAAAAATCTTCTACCTAAAATTGTTTTTTTCCTTTTCTCAGGGCCAGTCCTGCTATTTTTACCTATCAGCTCTCTTACTTCTTTCTGTGGGTTTGAATCACTCTTCATAAACCACCTAAGCAGATGTCCTAGACCTGGCAGAAGCTTGCAATAAATTATAACAATTTAAAAAAACAGTAAAAAAAAATAACTAGGGGAACAGGTTGTTTCTCATGGCTCGGTATAGGGAGAACAGGTTACCAAAAATAAAACCTTACATAAGCATAACAAACCCATGCTATATTTTGCTACAGAATTTTTCACAACCAGACAGGCCACATGTAACCACTACAACTATCATGAAAAAAGTACTACTGCCTTTCCGAGCCACATAAAGGCACTGACTTCACTTGTGTTCCTCTGTTTAACACAATGTTTAATATCCTAGAAGTGTATTACAATCCTAAAACATAAAAATCAAAGCAAGTCAGTATCAAAAAGGCTCTTCATCACATGCAACTCACTTGTCACAATTAAATACTGAATTTTAGGATCATCTCCTCTCCTCTGTAGACTGTGAAAAATTTCTATGAATATTAATGGCAACTGGCAACAAGGAAGAGAAAGAATTTGAGATGCCTGCCTACAGCCTAACACAAAATGTGTAAGTTGTCTTTAATGCAGTGATGCAGCTCTGTCTTTTTCAAGTATCCTAATTAGAACTGTTTGCAATGGGAATATATTAAATTTGGCCAATTAATTTTTAAGAATTAGTATTGTGCTGACCTCAAAAGAAGCATAAATAAATGTACATCATGAAAATATTACTCTGCATTAAAAATACTTTTATTGAGAACTACAAATATTCAGTACCAGGACAAAAGCATTTCTCACCACGCACCTAATTTCTGTGTGTAGCAAAGTAAACTCCAGCTAACCAGTACACTTGCAGTTAAGTCTCTCCTGAGGAAAAATTCATAGGAAAGTGCACAGTTATTTATGTCTGAGAGTGTGTTCTTTCCTCTAAAAACTGGAGACTGTACTTACACCTTGTGTCAGTGTTTTCCCCAATGAGATATTGCACCATTAACTAAACTGCTAAAAGAGGGGACTTCTTTAAAAAGCATTTTTATCTCCTTTCCATTGCAAAAGCCATTCCTGCCAACTATCATTTCCGACACAGAGTTGCTTATGATATTCTTCAGACTATAGGATAACCTGGTTTGCTAATAGTTTTTAAGAAAGCTTGTAACTGAATAAACTTATAAACATTTAAAAGAAATACCCTTCTGGAGCTTAGCTGGTTAAGAGAAATGCTAAATCAGTATGTGCTGATTGCTGAAGCCAACTGACTTCTATATTTAGGATCCTCCTTACACCTGTCAAGAGACAGAGAGAGACAGCCAGCGAAACAGAAAGTGTGTGCACCAGAGCAAGCAATCCAGAGACCCATCTCTTGTAGCAAGGAGCTAAAAATAAAAGCAACAAAGAGCAATAAAGAAAACAGAGCAAAATCTTATTATTTATATTACCCTGCTGCTCTTTGACATGCTGTCAGTGAGCGCTCGGAACACGGTACGGACCTCATTAGTTATCAGTGACTCCGGCTTCCCATGGGAAGCCGCAGTGATACTCCAAGCTGGATACAGTCCAACTGGGTCAAACCTGTGCTCCTCAGGTGGATCCCTTTCCCTGCCGCTCCTTAGCTGAAAGCACGGGGCCTTTGCAGCAACATTTTCATCCCAAAGCGAACTCCAGTGAATATTCATCCCCGTGCTTAACAATGGCACTGGAAATGGGCTTTCCAGCTTTGATTGGCATCTGTCTGCATCAAATCTCCATTCACTAATCTGACAGCACTTCTTTGTATACTGATGATTCGTAGATACATACGTGAAGATAACAAAATGAAAATCACTAGGTTTCTTTAAATAACACGATGCAACCAATTAATAACACAATTCTATTGTAAAGGCTTCAGATCCCTCTCTTTATTTTAATAACAGAATAACAGAGTACTGAATTCCAAATGGAAGGGCACCCAGCTGTAAGAGGAGCTCGCTTTCAAGTCATGGATGCTGCCTTCCTCCCACCTGAGTTGCACCACTCTTTTCAAATTTTTGGTTTCTCAGTAAGCATAAATATTTGGGTTTATACAGATTAGAGATAAAGAAATAGCACTGCTGAGGAAGTAGGGAAAATCATGCTATTTAAATTTACACACATAGCCCTTTCAAAATGCTACATGGCAATTCCTAAACAATGAAACTGAATTTCGCTCCCCCTTCCCTGACTCATATCGTAACAATCCAAGTAATCTTTTAAACAATATCTGATTCACCACCAGATTCCCTGCATTCTTTTTCAGAAAAGGAAAGAAAATGGCCTTTAAGTATTCCTCAACGTTCAACAAACTCTACCTATTACTGGCCAAGCTTAACTTAAGTTTCAGTAACTATTCCTTTCTCAGAAAGCAAACAAAAAAAAGCCTTTTTTTTCCATGAATAGCAGATGAAACGCATATTTATTTGTTAAAAATTAATGATGCTCATGTTTGGGTGACAGAAAATGCTCAGTCGTCATGGAAGTTGTTAAATACTCATAAACGTGGATGTTTCAGTTTGGACACACAACACAGACAGCAACTGCACAAATACTTTTTAATCTTCTCAAAAGTAACCCTAATTATTTGCCTACCAGCTAGTTTTAACCACTAGTCAGTAGTTAAGCTTAGTCCATCTGCTGAGTGTACATAACTAATGTTTATGTAGATATTAACTTTAATTATACAGTGGCAAGAGGCAAATGAATACAAAACCACGTGGAAGATAATGAATGTAAAAACACGTGGAAGATAATGAACTTACACACAGCTCAATAAAGAACCAAAGGCACGTGGACGAAATTTGTATATGATCAACACATGCATGCAGGAGTTCCATGGGCCTTAACATGACAGAAATAACTTCAAACTATATAGGGCAAAATTATGGCTCTACTGACATCAACATGAATTTTGCAATCTACATCCGTGCCTTCCGCCATAGCTTAAAAGGCAGAGGATTAAATGACTCAATACTTGCTGGAAATCAGATCCAGAGCAAGTTGTTGTGCCTGGCTTGGTGCAGAGTGGTGCCGCTGTACATAGTGCAGGGCGATTAGCTAAGGCAGAGCTAACCATGTGATATGCCTAAGGTCACACAGTTACCCGCAGTTTATAAAAGGACTTCATAAATTTAAGTCTGAAGTTTAGTTTATATTTTTGAAAAGCTTAGTGCTTTTTTTCTTTGGATGTCATGTAGATTAATACTCAATTGCTTGTAATTCTGCAGCTACAGAATATCCTACTAGTTATTACCATACATTGCAGTGGTAAAGTAAAATACTGCTGTATAGTATCAATAATAAAGCTAGTACATAGAAATAAGGCAAAGCATGTATCAAACATATCACATACTACTCCCATCAAAACCAGTGCAACCCCAGTGTACTCATACAAAGGATGTCAGCCTGAACAGCTGTCAAAAATTCATTGAAGCTGAGAGACAGAAATTTAAGTCCTTTCAAGTGACCACAGTCTGAAGACAGAGCAGGACCATGCTCAATGTACTGCAATAAATTACTGCAAGTAGCTCCTATAATAAACCAGCTGTGCCTCGCCCTACAAATATTTTTTTTACTATTTGTAGCAAAACTGGACTGTCCAGAAATATTCACATGCAAAAACATCTGCAGGGTAAGAATGATGAGAGATCTATGAAGCTTTATGAAATCCTAAAGGGTGACAACATACATATACAAAAGACTAAGAGCCTTGTGCTAAATATTGGACAAACTACTAAACTACTGTTTTGTCCTATTTGTCACTAACGGTGTCACCTGTGGCAGAGGTTACACCATTCCCTTGGGTACTAAAGCATATAACCATTTGTCTGCCTGCATTACATGTATGTCTGTCCTTCGTTGACAACAGCAATAAACACACAGGAGAAAAAATTACAGAAAGTGATTTGGCTGCCTTGCATCGTGTTAGACACACACCAGTATATATAATATTAGCCCCGCCATTACTTGTTCGCCTACAGGTATTATCAGAGAAAACCCCTAAGAAACATAAAATATATTGCTTTATCATTACTCAGCATGCTCTTTCCATGCCAAACTTTCTGTCTAAAGATCTCTGTCTCATAAGCTTCTGTCACACGGAACCCATAATAATACGGGGTTTGTTTCTTGATTGGAGCTTCCAAGTACTATGTTAATAAGAACAGAGAAACATGTATAGGATGCATCCACTGCTGCTGTTTGAGGTCTCTATAGAGGAACACTCAGTCACTGGTCTGAGATACTGCATCATTCACATATCCTAAATGGAATTGTATACATTAAGTTCAGCCATATTAGGAAATATACTGAGGAATGCATCAGAGATATAATAAATGATGCAATAGATTCCATTCTGTGCATAATTTCTGTGACTTTTTTGAAATTCTTTTACCACTACACAAAAATCAGGGATGACAGACCATTTCCATGCAGCTTTAGCATTATTTTTCCCATAGCAGAAAAAAACAAGCTTAATTTCATTAAAGGATGTGACCTAAGACAAAAATGGACACAAGTCATCATCACAGTACTTCTTTGGAGCAGGCCAGCAACAAAGATGTCATATATAGAAGCCTTTAAAATTACACACAAATCTTCTACTGAAAGAAGTCTTCAAAAATCAAGTAAGAAAATATGTTGTCCCAGGATAATTCCTTCAGCTGAACTAGCTAATGTAGTACTTGATCCAAAAATCTGAAAGTCAAAGTCTACAGTAGGAATGTTTTATTGAGAACATATTATGACACGATTTCATACTTCTACCTTGTAAGTGACCTTAAAAATGAAAAGGGTTTGGGTTTTTTTTATTTTTAAAAATGTAACAGTTTGGGGGAAAAAAAACAGTTAAGCAATGCAAAAAGTACTGCCCAGCTCCCAAGTAATACAAGAGAGAGCATTTGCTCTGTCAGATTTCTCTTCAGTACAAATTTAGAAGCTTAACAGTTCAGCAGCACCTCGAAAACTTCTAGAGAATGAAGCCACAAGCTACCTAGTTGTACTATCAAGGCATTGTGTATATTTAATCTGAATTTTCCTTGCCTTAAAGTCTGCGAAGTAGCTGATAGCCTCAATAGGCATTCATCTTTACCGTAATTCTAATAGCAATTTGTATTCAGACTTTTATTCTGCTCTGATATGTAATAGCAAAAATCAGCGCTTACACAGTGTATTACATTTTGAAAGCGTTGCCCAAACAATTCTCTATGCCCTTTTGAAGAATTCACAGATGAGAGAGGAAACTGGATAAGGATAGAAAAAACACACTCTGAAACTCCTGTTTTATTTTTGTAAATAAATTGCTTGGAAGCTTTAATCCAGCCCCAACTTACAGCTTTGAAACCATGTGAATTGAAACCATGTCTGGTTTTGAGATGCATAGAGTGAACTCTTCTTCTAAAAAAAGTAAGCGTAGCAATGATAAGGCATTACATTTGTATGGAGGCAGACAAATAGTGGTGAATTACTTCAGTTGAGAGAAAAATCAGGTGGCCATTAAACTGCTGGTTTTAAAGCTACTGAGAATTTTTTTACTGTATCATTTCAGCATCATTTCAGACTCTCAGAGAACTACACAAACAATGCGAAATAATGATACTTCACTGTAAATAGCCCTTATTTTTGCATTGATTTTGTTTAGATAGACATTGAGTGCTAAAAAGATTGTGTAATTGCTCTATTCTGAAAATAGACAGTATTATCAGCCAAGAAAATCTTGATTAATTCATTATCCAATTTTCCCAGGTGAAAGAAATGTCACACAGAGGGCGTGTGCCTGTGTCAAATCACACACTAACAAACCACAAACTGGAAGCTATCTAAATTACTGTTGAATTAGATGCTCCATTCAACATCAACAAACAAAACTCTCTGCCTCATACAGTCTATGTTTGCCTATCACATATTTGTTTAAGGACTTTGGACTAAAACACACTTACAATACTGCAAGTTGGTTTG
>KZ505991.1:161070-174788 GCA_002844005.1 Limosa lapponica baueri
TTCTTTTTTTTTTTTTTTTTTGGTGATATAATACCATGTGCTATGTAGCATTGATAAAATATAATGTCTTTTTTAAAAAACCCTGAAACTGAAAAGGTTTTTAAAGGAGAGGCTTAAAATCACTGTATTGCCATTGTAAAGCTGATATTACTTGTGGTAGTGGCAAGGCATTTCCAACCAATTCAAGTGTAAGCTGTTGTTTTGTACGGAGAAATATTTTCACACTGAAAGACAATAGAGACCCAATGTATCCTGGTATAAACTTCAGATTAAAAGTATTTACATCTGCGAAAGATTTGTTATAACTTTATTACAATTTAAAGATAAAACATAAATGAAGAGGGTTTCCAAAAAAATGTATATTGATTAGACAGTTGGAGATACTGGTTGGCGCCATTTCTGAAATTCATGTCCAAATCATTGTGCTTGTTAATTACACACACAGCTTTTATGGTAATACTATTTCTATGCTAAAGCGCAGGCTTTAGACATTGTCATACTGAGGTAATGCCTGTCCTTGACAGCATGATGTGCTCACAGACTATTATTAGTTGTTGGTGATGAAAAGTAACTTGTATCAAATCAAGGTGATACGACTATGAATACAAGACAATACGCCTCTTTTGGGTCAGAAGGAATGGTTTGTTTTGCTGGGGTAAGTATCTAGAGTTTTATTTATTATTTTCAACACATATAAAACATGTACATTCCCTGTTCTCAAAATTGTTTATTTTTTCATGCTAAGTACATGTGGTTGAAGACACATGTTCAGTACTGAGATTGAGAGAGTCTGAGACAAAAATTCAAAGTAGTAGACTCTTTGTAAAGCAAAGCAGACCACTGTTAAAATCCAAACTAAAAAAAAAGTTATATGACTAATGGATATGACCAGCAGTTGAAAGACTCTACTGTGCATTTATTATTTTTAAATAGAGAAAAAATAAAATATTTCATTAAATACGGAGAATTGGTTCTGATTCTGACCAAGCTTGCATTTAGGCAATATCTCAGCAAGTGTCTGCTCATAGGTACTTACATCATCCCAATCTATGTGTACCTTGCAAACTGAAGCACTGAAATTATTCTCCCTAAATTATAGGGTCTCTGAACTGTCTGCAGCATTTTTGTTACTGCCTTCATCCTAACATCATTTTCTGGTTTAAGTTTTTGAACCCATATTTTCTTTTTTCTCTACCCAAATAACTGACCTTGAGTCCTTGTTCAAGACTTCTTTAATTAATCTGGAATTCAAAATACAATGTCTGCTCTAGTATCCTCGCAAACTGACCTCACAAAATGCTAAATCAGAAGTGAACTCATTAGCATTCAGAACCACCGTAGACGAACAAAGAAGGAACATTACAGAAAATAAAAGGAGAGATATTAAAAGAAGAGCATTGTGGGGAGGAGAAGGAGCAAAATAATTTCTTAAGTGCACTAGAGGTAAGGAGTAGGTGAAGGAGGCCACTGTATCAGAACATCTTTGCAATGATCTGTCATTTGGCAGGTAGAATGAGATTGCCTGTAAAAATTTTTCATTTTAGCTTGAATGCAAGGACTCATTGAGAAGCATATTGAAACAGGATGAAAAGCATACACAAAACTGCATGTAGCTGATGCCATCATCTTAATGGACACACAATGAACTGGCAGATTTTTCTTCAGCATGACATTGCCAATGTTTTGAATCTTTTTTATTTTTTCCCTAATGGTATTTTTCTCCTTTTTCCTTAACTAAACAGCCTGGCAGCCTTTCACTTCAGTGACTTGTTATAACAGTCCCCATCACTAAAACAGTTTGATAGCTCTACTCATAACACCCGTGATATTCTAAGAAATGTCTAGGACCACCCAAGGAGCCTTGATTTTGGTCACTTACCTGGGAGAAAAAAAGAGTGTAAGAGGTGAATTGGCAAAATTAATACCTCATGGTATGAAATGAGCAATTTGATTAATGACTAAAGACTGATTTCTGTTGTTTAACCAAGAGAACATTGCAGGAGTATATTGTACACAAAGTATTCTACGCCAGCTAAGTTAAGGATTGGACTCATTTTAAAAATAAACCAGCCTAGTTGCTAAGATATTCATCCAAGAGGTGATGGGAAGCCTAAATTCCAGATTCCTGATCTCAGAATTATTTTTACTTTTTCCCAATGACTGCTTAATATATAATGTATAAACAGTGATGGGAACAGTTACCAAAGTTCAAGGCTCTCCTGCTGGCCTAAAGGCTACATTAAGTTTTCTGTACAGAGTGGATTTTTACCCTTTTTTTTTCTTCTTCTTTCCACTCTGTTCCTATGAATCTTACTTTCCTTGTTAGTCAATAGGTCAAATTTCAGCAGGAGGGGTGGAAGGTGACACACTGAAACCATATGGTGCTTGAGACTTTTTTGGGGATGTCAATTACATGCATTTGAATCTCTTAAGCTGAAGATAGATAGGAATTGAAGGCACTAATGCCTAATACCTAATACAGAGTGTTAGTACCACTGATTCATCTTGCTCCAATTGAAGGTGGCTTTGGTTGCTATAACTTGTATTTCCTTTAGTATTTTAGTTATGACAATTGTAATAAACCAAACAGGCCAGACCCTGTCCTGTCAACCTGTTGGAAAGTAACACAACATGACCTGTGTCCGTATGGCAAAATTCTCTTTCCCTCCTGGGCCATGGCAATTTCATCCACGCTACTTGTTAGGAACACTCTTAGGGTTATGCCATTGATTGCACGGCTCCTCAACAGTGTGGATGTTTAGCAATTAAATGCTATGGCTCACTGCATACCCACAGCCTGCTGTTATTGCTTTAACTGTGAAGATGCCCAGTTTAGTGTGCATGGTGGTCATCCAAACATGCTTACTAGGTCTGACCCTTTAGAAAACTGAAAGGTTATTTCACCTACATTTTAGCTAGGTGGGTTTGGATGGGAACTGCTTTCCTGGCTGTTCACTGCACAGCTCTGGTTATGTACTCAAGAGAAACACGAAGATGCTAAAGAAATCATTGAGTCAAATGAAAAGAGTCAATTTAGTGTTGTTGTATATAGGGAAGACAGTGAGTACTAGCTTTTTTGTTTTTCTAGGTGGGAGTTTTGGATTTAGATGGTTAAAGTGATGCAAGTTTTATTTATGTACCTAAGGTCTTCTTCATGTCTGACTTGTGGACAAATACTTTCCTAGAACTGTATTCTCATGGTGACTCTGCTTTAGCAGTGGATAATTTTTCTGTTCTTATTAGAAAACGATTAACAATTTGTTTATTAAGAAACCATGAGTGTTGTTGGGTAGAGGGAAAACAAAGGACCTGATTGTTCAAAACTCTAACTGAAATAAGGTTAAATATCCCTGAAATTCTGCAGTGTGGCTATTTTGTTCTTTATATTATTTATTACCAAAGTTCTCTAACCTTTCATAAAACTGAATTAGAAAAGATTTAGGCTGGACTTGGTTATACATATAGATATTTAATTTTTTTTTTGCTAAGAATGAACCTCTCAGGGTGGATGTTTTCTTTATTCCCAGAGGAAAACCCCCAAGCTACATTTTGCAATTTCTCTCTTGGGTCCAATTATGTAAAGGACACCTACCCTGTGTTTCAGAGGCCACAATTAACAGTTGCCAAGCTTACTCACATGTTCAAAGGAGGCTCTGCACATGTGTTTGCGTTAATTTTCAGCTCTCATGAGCACACTAATTCAAAGAGGGGCTTACTGAGTCACTGTTAGAGTTATATTCCCTCGCCCTTCATGTAGAGCAGATTGGTTTTGCAATTCTGTAACAGGCATTTTAAGCCTCCTCAGTGAACAAAGCACATGATATACATTAATAATTGTCTGTGGTAGTCTGACAGACACAAAAAGGATACAAGAAAAAGGACCAGCATGAAAAAGGAGTCTGAGAGAAAAAGACCCAACGGAGTTCTGTACTGATTTGGTCTCCTTGGAGTGACTATAGCTGTCATCATCTCTCCTGTACAAAATAAGCATTAAAAAAGCCAGCTGGCAATTATTTCTCAGGATCTTATTTATAGCACAAGGGGATTTTCTTTCTAAAGCACTGTTATTCTTTTTAAAAAACATTTTGTTACATTTGTGTATTAGCTTTTGAAAAATCATAGGAAAGTGCCATAATTGCTAATTAGAAAGCAGTTAAAGAGACATTAATGAAACTCCTACATTGGTCTTTTATGCAGAGTATTGATGAGATTTTTTCCTAAGCAGACGCAGTTCTCAGACAGAGTCATTAGCTGGTCTCTAACATGCACAATACAGTTAAAGAGTAGAACATACATGCCATTTATTCAGCTATATCAAGTGATATTTACTCATTTGAGGAAAAGGCTACATGTTAAATATAATTATTATATGAACTTAAAAAGTTATACATTTTTAATGGAGATGAAAGTTAAACTTTGGAAGAGATTGTCAGCTTGTTTCATAAATTCACCATCATTTCATAAATTCTTCATCACCACGGCTTTTTTTTTTTTCCAAAATAAAGACTAAATAAATCTTTAAAATATGTGTTTCAGTTCAAGTTCAGTAAAACAATTTTTTGGGGAAAAATCATATTTCTTCCTGTTGCTGTGCAGAATAGCAAACTGCATGAGCATAATGTTGCTTTCAGTCCTTCACTTTTTCAAAAACATGATAAATAGTCTGGTGAGTGATACTGTACAACTAACAGATCTTGAGTATGTTGTGACAAATGCAGTTGTAAGTCCAAAGTTAGCCTGGTGGGTCAAACTTTAGATGCTGTAAATTACCACAGCTGTATATAGGGAATTAAACTAAATTTCATCAGCTAACATACTGTCTCTGTTTTTTCAGCTCATTTACAGTTATGCTGCAATTATTTTTCATCACAGGTGCAAATAAATCAGATGTGCTTTACAGATTTATGATTAGTAGTCAACACTTGCCTTGTATTTTGTGCTCACTGTGACAAGCCTGGAAATACATATTGTTTTAAAGGTTATGGTACCTGGTTTTGTGGCTTTACAGCAGCTTATTTGCAGTTGCGTCACTTCCAAAAGGGACTCAGCCAGGAGTATGGTGATCCCAATAAAGGGTATTCCAATGGTACGGCAACACAGTAGCCTGTGATGTATCCATGAAGAGGTTCTTTTTTGATCCTCACTCACAGAGACATAGCTGTTTTGTAAAGCAGAAAAGAGATGAAAGGGAATGTAAAGCTTTACAGAGCTGGGCCCTGGAAAAAGGAGGAGGAGGGGTTAGAGGAAACTATTCAGGCTTTCAAGACAAGATAAAGAGCAAACAAGAAAACAGATTGCCAGAGACATGTGAATCTGGTACCTTGATGGACAGGAGGATGCTCTGGCTCCACGTGTCTTGATCCATCCAGTAGAGAGGCTGAGGTTTTATTCCCAAGGAACATGATCTCACACTGCACACAGTGGCTTACCAGCACCCACAGAAATGTTCAATCACACAAATGTGAGCAACATGGATGGCCTGGTGCTGGTCCTCCTTTTCTGCTGGTCAGGGTGGAAGTCTATATATATACGAAGACAATAAGGAACCCTTCGTAACTGGCCTTAGACACTTAGTCTACCCAGTAACTGGCCCCAGACTCCTGGCCCCTCATGACTGCAACGTAGTCCAGCTTCTGGGACACAAACTTCTTCTCAATAGACACAGGCCTATCCGGCATCTGGTCCAGACCTGTGGTCTCCCAAGCTGCCATCTCTCAGAGTCCCTGGTCAACCCAGTATCTAGAACCCCAACTCCCCGGTAGCTGCCTCCCAGACCTCTTACCATGCTCACCAGATACTCTGGATTGCACTCACACATGCAGTCCCACAGCTCCTTAGGAAAACACACTCAGGTCACTCTGGTTGCTGGTATCCAGACCTACCAGCTCCTGTGACCTGCAGTCCCTTCTTCAGTTGCTGGCAAACACACACACACACACACACACGCAGAGAACTGTACGTGAGATCACACTGAAAGCAGGGATAGGGTTTAATAATCCTATGTGGTGATCAGGCATAGGGCTAGGCCAGACGAGCCTACAGACCAGCAACCTCTTTGCTCTCAGCCAGGTTCTTTATCCTCTTTCTGCTCTATTTTCTCATTCTTGTTCCCCACAATCCACCCTGACCTCTACCTTTCCTTCCTTTGAATTCTTCCCCTAAACATCCCATAACAAAATACCTTATAAATTTCACGCAACCTCCAAATGCCATACCCCTGCTTCCCATGAGTTCTGTACCTCTCCAGGCAATAACCCTCTTAATTCTGTGAGTTATTCTTGTAAGGAAGTTTCTTTGGTTGAACCACTTTTTTTGGTTTCACAACAAGGACATGGTCTGAGTGTTCTCCTTAACAGCCCTTGGAGCAGCCTATTCCGTGTGCCTCATTTGCCCAGACATTGTTCTTCCAAGCTGTGCGAGGCCTCGGGGTACATGGTGACCAGCCTCTAATCACACAGCTTAGCACTGAGCAGTTTGAAGTGGGCTCTGAAGGACTGAATCTATGTGCCATGAAAATTTAACTTTAGAAAAGGAGGGTGGCATATCTATAGAATTTTCTTTTTCTTTTACCCTTTTTATGTTTTTCAATTTTGACCACATGGAGATCCAGTTCTTCATTTCAGAGAATCTCTTCCACTTTGCATAATATAATTATTATTGCTATTAAAATAATTATTCATTGGAACAGACAATGAGAACGTTAGGGCAGTTACCCTGGAAGCCCAGATTGCAATCCCTCTTTCAGTGAATACATAATTATGTGTAAAAAGCAAGACTCAGAGTAGCACACCTCAGTGTGCTCGTGGCATTCCTCAAGAAGGTAGAAATCAAATAAACCAAGAATTTGTTCTTGTCCTCCCTGGTAGGCCTTGTTTGCTGAAGCTGCTACTCTTCTGAGTACAAATGGCACGTTGCTATCATTTTGCTGTCTCTTGTACAAGATGAAATGTGAGTCACTGATGTTTCTTTCTTGTTATGTGCTGACTGGGATAGACTTCATTTGTGAATTCTACTAGAGGTTTCAAAACAGCTCTTGGGGCTGTCAGTACTTAATGAATCAGTGCATGGCCAAGGGCAGAAACGCAGATACCAACAGAGTCTTTAGTTTGCTTAAATGTACTGAATGTTTGGAGGTAGACAAAAGGTGGGTCTTAAAGCTCTCCCACTCTATACAATCCTAGAATCAGCTCATCATGTGGCTCCAGCAAGCTAGGCCCACCGTTATAACATTCTGGTAAGACTATGGACACCCAAAGCTGTTATCACCGTAGTAAATAACATTAACAAAGCAACAAAACCTGAAAGCATTAATTAAAATTTTGTCAAAAAAGCAGGTATTTTTATACCAGTGTCATAGTGACACCCAGACATAGTCATACAGAAATTAATGCAATATAGAATGAAGAGACCTGAGATAGCTTGATAGCTTTAAACATCTTGCTTTGGTTCCAGCAGGTGTCTAAATGCTTTAGACTGCTCCTCATACAGTCTTGTCGTGTGGAGAATTAAATCTGAAATGTTGTGCAGGAAGTCTCTGTCTTCCATGCAAGTTGAATTAATCTGTTTCTACTTGAAGTTGCTGCAGCACACACATATATACTCCTTTTTTTTTTTTTTTGCTTGATCAAACAATGTCTGAACAATTCAAAACTCAGCACAGATCAAGGGAAGCAGCATGGCTAAAAATATCACAGGTCCTGAAAACACATACATTTGTCTCTGCAAGGTGTGACTTCAAAGTCCATCTGATGTATCAACTCTGTTCTTAAGGTTACTGAACTCTGTTAGCTCTATTTCTTAGCATTAACTGAAAGTAAAAAGTGCACAAAATTAAGTTGCTAAGAACTGGGGCTTAATGGGGTCAAGGTTTCACCCATAGATTCCTGTTGCTGACAGAAACGGGTAAGATTTTGAACAGCAACTGCTAATCTCAAATGCTGCAGGTTTTGGTGTGACTGCTTAATGATGCTTACTCTTTATAGAAAGCACTGGCGACTTGCTTTCTAACGATTTGCCTTCTTTACAAGATGATGCGATAGCAACATTTTTTCCGCTGTTATTTTCTTTTCTATTAGGAGCATTTCCATTTGGAAGTAAAGTTGCCATCACTTTCCTGGTTTGATCTGCACATCTGTAATGAGATGTGTGTGCTATTAGCTATGTCTATCAGATGTTTGGATCTCTCTTCTAATACCAGCTAATGGCCAGATAGTACCATTGATTACTAAGCAGAGTTCAGAGTTCCCATTGATTTCACTAGACTGTCTGCTGGAAAATCAATAAATAACATGGCCCAAATTTCACTGAAAAAATCTACAGCCCATTTTATTTGGAGTATAACTGACTGTGTAGGGCACACTACATATCAGGGTATTTTATGTGCCTGATTATGGTGAACTGACTAAATGTGAAAGCCATTAACATTCAAGTATGGAAAATAATATAACACACAGTGGGTCTAATTTGCTTTCTCCTTCCAACTGGTGTTGTCAGTTACACTTGTGTAACGTGGGTACAAAATGCTGCTATTCTGGTCTGTTTTGTTTTTTTTTTTTAATTCTCACTATTATAAATGACTTGTGGATGTGTAGACCAAAGGTTAACTGAGAAATCCTATTTGAGGCTTTATGTTATTTCTATGCTAGTTCTATAAAGGAGATAGCATTTCTTTAACTTACTCCTGCTGTGTCATTCCTGTTACTCTTTAGTAGTGATGATACCAAAGATCATCTCCAAAGCATCTGTCTTTTGTTATATGATTTTGATGTTATACAACACCTAAAGATGAAGGATGGTCCAACATCAAGGCTGTTGCCCCTCTTATTTCCATAGCCCAAGTTCAGTTCCCTATTTTTGTGCAATTTGTGCAATGCCATTAAAGCTGTACAAAGCAATATGAATGAAGACATTTAATTGCATTCTTCTCTTGTATTTTGCTGATGAATAGATAAGTCTTAGTGATGTTGTTTTCAGGGACTGAACTACAAGCATCTGCCAACAATTTTACAATCCAGACTTGGGCTCTATCCCAACTACTGCAGTCTGACACTAGGGTTGTCTTTTTAAAAAACATTTACTAAAATAATGTTATTTTCTTGCAACTAGAAGATTCAATACCAGTGTGGGGTAGGAGTCAACTCAGTAACACTCTTTTCCTTGCATCCAAGGCAGAATTTAGTGGGCTTAGAGGTAAAGTCTGGCAGACAGACTTTTGAATTGCCAAAAGAAAAGAAAAAGGCAGAGTGTGGTCTGCCTCTTCTAGGCTGTGCTTTACACTCTCACAGGTAGAAAGGACAAAAGGGTTTGAAAGACTTAGAGCAGGAATTCCCCATTGCACTGTCAACATACCACAGGACCGCTGCAGAACTAGCAGCCTGCTAGGAAATAAACTATGGAGTCATTCCTATTTTTCAGACATGCTGAAGCACTGACTATGGATTATTTGTTTTGTTTTGTTTGACCCTAACTTCTCATTGATTTATTTTTGCCTTACCAGAAACAGTTGCCAGAGCAGAGAAGTTAAATACAGTCTTCCAAGAGAAAATAGCTTACGGCAAACGTGAAGATAAACAGAGGCAGGGAGAATAAAAAAAAAATCCTAGAGAGGAAGTGAGATGAGGTGATGACAGAAGGGAAGAGGTGTTTGGAGTACAGAGAATGGTGCCAGAAATTGTACATACACCTCCCTTTACCGTAGGAGGATTTCCACCTGTTGCCAAGGGCTCAGACCAGAGAGGGACAGCCTTTTATCATGCTCAGCACAGTGAGAGAAGGCAACTGTTTAACCAATGAGACTTGGGAAGTCTGCAGACTACATCTGCTATGGTACAGAATTTCAGTCAGTTTTGAAAATTGTCCTTTGCCTTCACTCAAAAAGAAGCCAAGAGCAACTCAGCACTGAAGACACTGTCACAGCGTATGATGAGTTTTGTTCATGGCAGTAGGTAAATACCAAAGGTGATGCACAGTTCCGCGCTTTGATGCCACTAATTAGTCAGTCAGTTATTTAAAAATTAGCCTCTAGCAAAATATTTAAAATGTCTGTAGCAATGTTGGAGACATCTTCAGATTCAGTCTCAGACAATGAATAAGTAAACTTACCCTGAGGCTCAAAAAAGCAACATATTTTCTTAATTTTATAGTCATTACTGGATGATAATTACTTTGTACACTCCTGAGTGAGTAAGATTTGTGATGCTTCCTTCTGGGCAGTCATATTTAAATCATTTTTTCAGACTTCTACGTAAGGAGAGGTGTCCATAAGGGCATACTAATGGCATACCTGTCCTACAAATACAATGCTTCTGATATTACTGGAAATACTTCTTTGCTTCATTGGGATGAAGGTAGGTGGGCTCAGGTGTGTGGTATCATTCTAAACTGGACACTCTTATTTTCCAGTCTACAGAAAGCACCTACAAAATGCTCTTCAAACTGAAAACTTTGTAATTTTTTTTCAATCCTTAACTATTTTAAGGTTTCTCATAAGATATTGTACCACCTTCCCAGTGGCAAAACCAACACAGACATCACTGAATTGCCCTCTGAGATGTCAATGCATTTGGTATAACCTGGAAGAAAAAGGTCAAAGTGAAAACAACAAAATTTCCATTCAAAAATAAGTGTGTCAGGGAGGGGTCCATATGAATGAAATTATGATTTTCTGTCAATAATAAGTGAAATTTCTTCATCATAGGGACTACTGACAATCAAGAATACTTCTTTATATTTGTTTGGTATGCTTGAAAAAGTGGATGATAGCCAGCAAAGCTTTGCAGATAGATATGTGTGACATTTACAGTGATTGGCTCACCTTATATTTCCTTTTGTTAGTTTTAAGCTTGTATTTACTGTTGGTTTTTAAGATCTTTATACCTCTCTATCCTTCCTGACATAAAGACGTATTACACATAAAACATAAATCTATACCTTGTTTTATTATGTGTTGGTCCTATAATTGCAGATTTATATTTTTTATTTTTCTAAATAGTGACAAAATCAAGCTTCTGATCTAATAATTTTCTTTTAACATAGTGTCTCGGTTAAATGCGACCATAAGTGAGGACACTTTCTCTAGTAAAAAAGTCAATAGTCATTATAAAAGATACTCTCTTTTTTCTCCTTATGGAAGGTCAGCAAACTCACAGCATTGGATCTGATACCAAAGATGGTATCAACCTGCAAACTCTATGGACACAGTTCTGGAAATATTGTGTATGTTTCCTCTTCACCTTTCACCGAGTCAGTACAGGAGAAAGCTGCAAGCTCACAGATTTTTATTTTTTTTTCTGCTGCTGTCATGGTTATTTTCAAATGCATTCTTAGATCCTGCATTCCTCAGGGAAGGTCCTTCCCTCGTCTAGCACAAAGCTGATAGCTTTGCTGCTGTCCTTTTGATTTAGAGAGAAAAATCCCATGTCTGATGTACAACTTTGATTTCCTACTAATTAAAATTGCAATGTGGGAGCTCATCACTCCTCCTCCAATCCACCCTGCTGAGGTTCAAGGCTACCTTTGGAACATTTCTACCCCTTGATGTGTTAAGACTGAAGAAAAGTCCTTGTTGCTGTTTACATAGTTCCTCCAAATTTACTAAATCTTTTCTGAATCTATAAGCGGGTGAGCTACTTTAATGCATGAATCATGGCTAAATAGAACACATATTTGTACTGTCTGGGTAATGGGTTAGTCTATCACCTTTATATGGAAAGTGAGTGGTCTGACTTTTCTGTCTTTCAAGTCTCTTTTTTCTGTCTTTCAAAAGGACAGTGTCATGGGAACTTCTAGTGCTACAAAGATCAATAGCAAATTTTCACTTATGTGTTAGTTTTGGAGACGTGAAGCATAACAGTTAGGTTTTCTAGAGAATTATTGTCACTGAACTGAAATCACTCCCCATCCAAGTCACAGAAACTTCTCCATGGTCAAAGTCATCCACCTGTACTGCACAGATATAAGAACAGAGATCAATAGAACGCTTCCCCAAAATGATTTGGGGAGCTTGAAACAAGGCTATTTTTTAAAAAAAACAAGGCAGTCCTAGAAATCCGCCATTTTTCAAATTCTAAGATAAATCTTTTTCCTGTATCTTCCCCCAAAAGCTCTTGGCAGTTTCTCTTTCGTACTTCAGGCCAAAACTAAAATTGACATTAGCTTAGAAATGGGCTGCCAACTAGTATTTGCCTCCCCATCTTTCCTTTTCTGCCTCCGCAGGGTGACTGTCAGTGAGCCAGAAAGGCTGTAGGTCTACCATAAAGCCAAAGCATTTGACTCACACAATTTCTTTCCAGGACTGGGTACTAGAGAAGCAGGGACTTGTGATGCTTAACTAGAAGTATCCTATTTACTCTCTGGATACTTGTTCTCAATTTTCTAGAATTTTCTACAAACAAATAGTAATTATTAAAGAAAAACATCCATCCAGGTTCCATCCATGTCTTCAAAACATCACTCTAATAGAAAATAGTGAGAAAAAACTGGCACTTGTATTGGCATATATCAACCAATATTCATTGTTAAGCAGAAGACTGGAAGTTTACCTTAAAATACTGATTTGGAAGATTTATGTAGTCTTGCCTGGGTTGTACACATACTTCTCTGCTTCACAGTGTGGAGCAGCCACATCACCATGCCTCAAGGAGGCAAATAAAAGCACTGAAGTTTATTAATCACTCATTTTCTCCAGTGTACCAGCACTGAGTTATTTAGCACAGTCACTTCTCTTATTTTGACACGTTTGGGAAAATTCACAGCGTTTAATTGGCTTTCAAACTCCCACTTCTACCTATGTGGCTTGTTAATCTGTCATTAGTACACATGGGATGTAAAAGAAAACATGTAGGAATATTGACTGGCTTAAGAGCTGCTAAAAGGTTTCATGTTGAACCCTAAGTGCCTTTTTCATCTTGGCTTTTTTTTTTTTTGTATTTATGAAATACAAAATAAGTCTTTGAGTCTTTAGCATTTACATATCACCCTAGTGAAATATTATGGTTTGACAAGATTTTCTCCTTTATTATTGAGGAAAAAAAATCCATTTTCCTGGCTTTAACAACCATATCCCCGTCTTTTGTTGAGGTGGTTGAATGACATATTAAGGATGAGTTTGGATCTAATCTGACTACAGATCCTGAACCCGTCTATGATGCACTCAGGTTGCTGGATTCCTATATGGGTCCAGACAGGCACAAAGTGTTGTCTTCTGATTACAGTGCAGAATCAGGGCGGAGACTCAAGAAATTTGGTTTTAATTTTAAATGTTCCTATTGCATTGCATGTGCAGGCTGGATTTCCATTTTTTACTTTTTTTTTTTTTTAGGAATTCTGTTTTCCAGCTCTGTTGTGAACCACAAGAGGAATTTCTATAAAAGGCCTAGGTTTTTAAGCGTGTGCAGAATGTTCGTTCAGTGCTGACACTATCAAACTTAGACAAAACACAGAAGCAATGGACACATTCTTAAAGTCACAAAATTCTCTTGGGGATTGTATCTGGCGCTGCTTGTGACAAGTGATTAAAGCTCCCCCACAGAGCTGGAGCCCTGCTTATAGTTTTCCCTACAAGGCATTTTCAGCTTCAACTCCCCACTGCCAAGATACACTGCTCAAAAACACAGGAAGATGAAGGAATAGCTGTCCTAGAATCATAGAATCATATGGGGTTGGAAGTGACCTCTGGAGATCGTCTAGTCCAACCCCCCCGCCAAAGCAGGTCCACCTAG
>KZ505991.1:176857-211187 GCA_002844005.1 Limosa lapponica baueri
TCTTTCTGTGGTCACTGCAACCAAGGTCCCTCTTTGTTCGTCAGTACTAGGTCCAGTAGTGCTTCTCTCCTCGTTGGCTCTTCCACCAGCTGAGTTAAGAAGTTATCATCAATACACTGGAGGAACCTCCTGGACTGTGTATTCCTGGCTGTGTAGCCTTTCCAGCAGATATCTGGGTGATTGAAGTCCCCCACAAGAACCAAGGCCTGAGATTGCAAGGCTACTTGGAGTTGATTGTAAAAGGCCTCATCAACTTCTCCATCCTGATCAGGTGGCCTGTAATAAACATCCACAACAGTGTCCCTCTATCCAGTACCTTGTTTCAGGCTGTTTACACATTATATTGGTCAGTTATTGGATAAAAAACATGGTTTAGGGACTGTTTGTTTCTCTTTCAAAGGGTAGTGATTTGAGCAACAGTCAGTAGTGTCAGGCACTCTCTTGCATGACTCCTGTGGTGAAATATGTTGTATGAACTATCTTACATGATTCTAGGTGAAATAGCAGTTTGTTATCCACAAAAGAGGCAGAAGAAGTCATCATAATTGTCTCTAACATGCTAACTGGTGCTTTTCTTGAAGTGAGTGATAAGAATTTGATATTCATAAAATTAAGGAGATTACTGAATTATCTGTCTTGCTTCCTGGGTTTGTTGTTCTTACGATACCACTACGTAGATGATGGACAGTATCATCACTATGGCTGAGACCTCAGAGCTAATTAGCAGAGACTTCATTAGCATCAGGGTCCATCAGTCCTTACGTAAAGACTCACTGGAATGTCAGACGGGCAGAAGTGATTAATCTGAAGCCAAAACTGTGGCATGTATGTCTAAGTCCTACTGAAATTCAGGTCTCTAAGGCCCACAGAAAGTTAGACAGGAGAGTCAGTGCTTCCTGCTATGTAGCTCTAGAAAGTTTCCTGGGAAGAGAAATACCAAATGTCCTAGATGTGACCAGATTTCACGTAAGTTTCATGGAAGAAGGAGATTTGAGATTTCAGATAGCCTGAATTGCTCTTTGAGGACAAAGACTACTCTTTATTGGTTGCACAGGTATCACATGAGCTCTGGCTGAGATCTCCAAGAGAGTCTGCCAGGACAATATGCCATCCTCTTTAAGCATTGCTGTTTCTAAACTGAATGACCAAAGTTACCAGTGAGGAACACAGAAGACAGTTGTTACAGCTGTTCACAGAGATCTTCTGTACCATTTCAGAAGTATAAATCGGATTCGCTGCACTGGTTGAGGCTCTTGGTAGCATGTTCAGGCCATAGGGAGGAACAAACTTCAGTTAATTGATGAAACTTAATTTCATTAAGTTTGGTACTCAGCATTTTTGATGGCTAATGATGGGTTCTCTTAACAAGTTGAGCTGTCATAGATAGCTCAGTAATCACGTGCCTCAAAAGCAGGAAATGCAACATTCTGGGTAGGGTTAGTATGGACATCATTAATTTCTAACAAAACATCACATAATTTCTAGTTCTATAATTAGTATCTAGACACTGTGGCTGCTTCAGTAAAAATTCCCATTAAGTATCTTCTTGAGACACTATAACAAAAAGAAGCAAATTATTGCCTAAACCTCTAAACTCTAAAATCTGGTGTTTGGTATAGGAGACGCAAAGACCAGTCAACCTCTACAGGTTATTAAACCTTCTTGGTCCATGTAGCTTACTGGAAGGCTGCTGACATACATAAAATTATTCATATTTGTATGAAAACATTTGAACAAGAGCAACAGTAAATCAGTTAAGAATGAGAAGACATTGTTCATATTTAAGTAAAAATAAACAATACAGCAATGTAATCAAGATGAAATTAGCTAATTAACAATTTAGCCTCAGTAATGTGAATGGTCCTTAAGCAAAAATAATTTATACTAAAAATAAATAATCTTTATGAGTAGTAAAAAGAATGATCTTCATTACATTATAATCAAAACTAAATGACTTTTTTCAAGTTAATTAGACATTTTACCTAAATGTTTTTAATTCTGTTACTGAATCTGTACTATCACTTAATGACTAAATTGCAGCTTAGAACCAATTATGATCCTTCGTTTTTAGACTTTTGTTTTTACCCAGCAGCTATTCCCCTAATCTGTGAACCAAGATACAGGGTTTATAGGAGACAATTCTTAATAAATATCCAAGTTTACTTGTTTTGTATCAAAAGTTAGAGATGGTAATTTCAGTTATCTTCTACAGAACATATTTTGGTTGGTACTTTACTTTAATGAAACTGTTGGAATTAGGGCACATTTCTTTCATAAGTCGTCCTGCAGTGGCTCTTAAAGATGCAGTCACAGACCAAGATACACAGCCATATTTTCACACCTTAAAATAAAAAATCTGATGTGTCTCTCAGTTAGCAAGACAAAAGAGAAAAACCTGGAAAATAAAATATTATGTATTTATGATGTTTTCAAAATGTTTTCAGCTGTTGCAGTTTCTCTGGACTTTGAATAGAAGTTGCAATGCAAACAGAGAACAGCATTTTTTCTTTACAGGTCCCCTTCAGAGGTTAGAAAAGACTGGTGAAATTCCAGAATGGAAGTAATGAGTATGATTCTTTTTTTCATTTTCCTTTGTGGAGACTAAAGATTCTGGAGTACAGATTGTTGGCTTACCTAAAGAGAAGATCCCTTTTGGTCTTCTTTGATTTTACAGTTCACAGACATCAATTTAGTCACTTTGTCATATCTTTCTGCAAGGTGTAAAGTCCTCCAAATGGCATTACTTAGTGTTGTGTGTATTGATTGAGTCAGTATTAGTAAATAACACTTTAAAAAGGTTTATTTAAATTTTCAAGGTGCAAAAAATATTTCAACATAGGGGGTTGCATGACGTGATTTCTTGATAGTACTAAAAATACTCCAAAGCATGTACAAACTCTTAAGGTTAAATCATCTCACTAGTCAATGGAAAGGTAAAATAAAATAAACACAGCTAGCTATGGTGGGCAGTGGAACTTCGTGACAATGAGCTATTCTGCATTTGCTCATTAAAAAATTAAAAATAGATTTAACTTACAGACCAATTTCTCCAGCTTCTTCTTTGAGTTTGAATTTTCAATTCAATTTTGTGAAGTTTATGAAACAATAAAAAACAAGTGGTTACGAGTGTGTATACGTGTTATTCAAAATCAGACACATTTTTACTTACACATGGTTTGACTGAAAGTGTATAATACCAATGTATAGGGAAAAACTTTTAAAAAGATGTATTAGTTCAGCTAGATGATAAAAATGCAGACTGTCACATGTTGCCAATGGCCAAATTTCTGTGACATGCAAGATGGCTGAAGACATCTATTACTTATGCTGACTTATGGATGAGAAATAAGAAAAGATGATTATTAGCAAAGATCCAAATAGCTGAGAGATGCAAAATGGACAGCTTGTCATATTGATGGAGCCTAATGAGTTTATAGTTGAGTAGGATACAGATTATAATGAGAGGTGAACTCAGAGTGCATAAAGTTATGCAGTAACAAGAAAGATAATGACTGCTATAACAACACATGGGCTTCCACGATATATAGTCCATCTTCCATTTTGCAGAACATCTGCTGACGAAGCAGTATAGCCTTAAGAGACGAAGTTTTGGTCATTTTCTAATGTATTAGAGCTTGGAGTAGAAACAATTATGAGCTATATTCTTTTCACCAGAGACACAGTTTTGCTATTTCAAAGCATATAAATATAATTGGGTTACTGCAACTGAGTGAATTAAG
This sequence comes from Limosa lapponica baueri, assembly GCA_002844005.1. Classification (NCBI taxonomy): domain Eukaryota; kingdom Metazoa; phylum Chordata; class Aves; order Charadriiformes; family Scolopacidae; genus Limosa; species Limosa lapponica. The sequence continues at coordinate 180,598 of KZ505991.1, forward strand.
ATATCTCAGTTGAGTTGTAGTAACTGACTGGCTGAGCACTTAATCTATTACAAATGCAATGTTGGACACTACCTTAAACAATTTCATGGCAGAAGAGTTTACAGGAGTTACTGCAGGAAGGTTAAAGGGTAATTCTGTAGGCTGCATGTGCATGCAGAGAATGTTTATTTAGAGTTTCCAGAGTAACACAGAGATGAAGTAGCTGAATTACTAATACTGATATCTAACTTCAAATTTAAAACTGTTTTACTGAAGACTGGGGGTGGCAAACCCCCAGTTAAAAAAAAAATAAACTGGAGGACATCTGCAGAATTACTGGCCTGTAAACCTGCTGTCTACAGTGGAAATTATTATTAAGAATGGAATTGGCATACATGTGAATAGATATACTTTACCTTGGAAAAGTTAGCATGACTTTTGCAAAGGGAACTACTGTCTTGAAAATTTATTGGAGATCTTTGAAAGGGTCAGCAGATATATGGGTAAAGCTGGTCTGATTGATATAATCTATTTGGATTTAGATATTAAGCAGCCATGCATAAGAGATAAAAAGGTCATAACGTGGATAAATAATTGGTTACAAGACAAGCAACACAGAGTGGGAGTAAATAGTCAATTCTCCCAGTGAAGGGAGGTCAGCAGTAGAATTCCACAGGGATATGTGCAGGGGATTTTTCTGCTTAATATGGTTTTAATTGACCTGCATAATGGGGTGAGCAGTGATGTAAGAAAGTTGGATGATGATAGTAAATTATTCAGGGTAGCATGATATCTGACCACAAAAAATTGCAGAAGGCTTGTATAAGTGAAAAAAAACAACAAAAGGCAGATGAAATTCAGCATAGCTAAATGTAAAATGATGAGAAGAAGAAAAGACAATCCTTTCATATACAAATGAAATGCACTGACGTAACTATTGTCACTCAGAAGCAAGTTTTTATTGCTGAGAAAGATATTTTCATTGAAATGTCAGCTGGTGATCAGTAGCCACCATAAAGCAAATTAGGAATTATTAAGAAAGTAATAGAGAGAAAAAGAGAGATCACTGTTCCACTATATGAAGTCATGGAGTCATGGGTACCACCCATATTCGAAAATATACTGTGCAGTTCTAAGCCTCTCATCTCAAATGCATGAAGTAGAACTATATTAAGTCAAGAGAAAGGTAGTGAGAATGATCAAATGTCTGCCACAGCTTTGATATAGGGAGCCCTTGTGTAAGCTAGGAGTCTTCTGTCTGGAAAAGAGATGACATGGGGGAAGGATGTGGTAGAAATTTTTAAAAAATTGACATGAAGACAGACAGTGGGTAGAGATTAAATTGTTCACAGTCTCTTCCAGCTAAAGAACAAGAAGGAGTCAAATGAAGCTCACAGAACCCACCTTTTTTTCCTTCAAGACAAGTGGGAGGTGATCATAGAATCATAGAATGGTTAGAGTTGGAAGGGACCTTAAAGATCATCAAGTTCCACCGCCCCTGCCATGGGCAGGGGTACCTCCCACTAGACCAGGTAGCTCAAAGCCCCATCCAGCCTGGTCTTAAACACTTCCAGGGATGGGGTACCCACAACGTCCACCACCCTCACAGTAAAAAATTTCTTCCTAATATCTAATCTAAATTTAAAACCGTTACCCCTTGTCCTGTCACTACACTTCCTGACAAAGCGTCCCTCACCAGCTCTCCTGTAGGCTCCCTTCAGATATTGGAAGGTTGTTATAAGGTCTCCTCGGAGCCTTCTCTTCTCCAGGCTGAACAACCCCAGCTCTCTCAGCCTGTCTCCATAGGAGAGGTGCTCCATCCTTCTGATCATCTTCGTGGCCCTCCGCTGGACCTGTTCCAACAGGTCCATGTCCTTTCTATGTTGAGGACTCCAGAGCTGGGCACAGTATTCCAGGTGGGGTCTCACGAGCGCAGAGTAGAGGAGTAGAATCACCTCCCACGACATGCTGGCCACACTTCTTTTGATGCACCCAGGATGCGGTTGGCTTTCTGGGCTGCCAGTGCGCACTGCCGGCTCATGTTGAGCATCTCATCCATGAGCACTCCCAAGTCCTTCTCCTCAGGGCTGCTCTCTAGACATTCTCTGCCCAACCTGTATTTGTGCCTGGGATTGCCACGTCCCAGCTGCAGGACCCTGCTCTTGGCCTGGTTGAACTTCATGTGGTTTTCATGAGCCTACCTCTCAAGCCTGTCCAGGTCCCTCTGGATGGCACCCCTTCCCTCCAGCATGTCGACTGCGCCACTGAGCTTGGTGTCATTGGCAAACTTGCTGAGGGTGCACTCTATCCCACTGTCCGTGTCTCCAACAAAGATGTTGGACAGTACTGGTCCCAGTACCGACCCCTGAGGAACACCACTCGTCACTGGCCGCCACTTGGACATTGAGCCGTTGACCACAACCCTTTCAGTGCAGCCATCCAGCCAGTTCCTAATCCATTGAGTGGTCCATCCATTGAATCCATGAGTTTCCGATTTTGAGACCAGGATGTCGTGCAGGACAGTGTCAAATGCTACGCATAAGTCCAGGTAGATAACTTCTGTTGCTCTGCCCTTGTCCACCAAGTGTGTGGCAGTATCATAAAAGGCCACCAAATTTGTCAGGCACAATTTGCCCTTGGTGAAGCCATGTTGGCTGTCTCCAATCACTTCCTTATTTTGATATTTGCCTAAACTAGACAGGAAACATGAACAAGTTCTTGTTGAAGTCTAGAAATTACATGCTAGAAGTTTCCATAGACTCAAAGGGGTACTAGACAAGTTTATGCAGGAGAAGTCTACTGAAGTTTACCAAACACATAAGCCCTTCATCTGGCTCAGCAAGTCACTGAAATAGAAAAAGATGGAGAATAGGAGAATGATAAGTAGAAATATAGATCGTTACCCTTCTGTTTTATATTGTGTCCTCCAGACTTGTGCCTGTTGTTAAAATCAGGTTACTGCAGTACACTCCAGTTGGTCTGATCTAATACAGGTATTCTTACATTTATATATTCCCTTTCAACCATGTTTCCTTATCAGGATACCAATTATCACATTCCAAAGCTGAATTTCAGTGCATGCCAAAATGCAGACAGTGCGGTGGATTTAAGAGCTGAATTTTAATCATAAATTAAAGAATAAACTAATATGGTAATATGCATATATATCTGGTGTCATGCCCATTGAAGCTGGGTCAAGTGCACAGAGAGATGTAGAACATCTTTGTATTTCATTTGCACTTCTCCTATTTATAAAACTTTGGTCTGGGCTTAAAAAAGGACAAACATGCAGTTGAAGAGAGAGTCTGCAGATGGAGGGAGGATGATCAGTGGTATGCAGCAAGAGTAAAACTATGTAGACACATATACAAAGAATTATTCATCTGCCTGTTTGGCTCCTGGTAAACCCTGAGCACTTTTGACTGTACGTAGTTATTATGACCTGTGATGATGATGACTACATACGTGCTTTGGAGATCATGAATGTGAAACTTCATTGCAACTATGTTTTCCTAGGGTTTTGCTTATTTAAACTCTCTTCTTGCCATTAACACCCACCAAATAAAAATAAAATGCACCTGAATGTGCATGGCTCAAAACATCTTAATAAATGGGTAAATGTCTTCAAACACAAAATAAATGTGGTGATCTAATTTTTTTATTTTCTTGCTTTACTTTTGTCAGATTTCCGATGGTTGATATGTACTTTTGGTAGACTAGCATATATGGTACCTTCTATGTATCACCAGCTTAAACTGAGTTTCATTATCTAACCTAAATGCTCTTCTGGAAAACATGCCTGATTCATACTATTATTATTGATGTTTTATATTTATCAAAGATTATCATTAATCTCTGATATTATCCTGCTTTCCTTCCTAGAAAGTGTTCATATATCTATGTACCTTACACATATATGGTAGCTTGTGGTAAAAGCTGCAATGTGATCTTAAGAGAATTATTGCAACATTAATTATTAAAACTCCAAGAATAGCCTTGAAGTTATAGAATGGGGTTAAGACACAGGTAGTAGGAGGTCTATTGCTTGCTCTCCTACTGACATTGCAGCTATGAAATTTATTCTCTTTTTTCCATGTATGTAAAACTACAACAATGAAGTTTTCTAAACCAAAGCAAAGTAAGAAATTGTAGTTACTAATTTTTTGTAAAGTGATTGGAAATTCTTCAGTGGAACAACACATTTTTAACAAATTTCTTCATGAATTATTTATATTTTCCTATCATAATTCACCCATATATTTTCAGCCAAAGACTTAAACTATGGAGGACAGTAGAAATTGTAATTTGCAGCTAAAGGTGCAAAGTGCCATCACTATAATTTTTGTGTGTATAGAGGTAGTTCCTGCTAGTAAATTAGTTGGGGACAAAGCGCACTATCCATACAGTGAGGTTATTTTAAGAATAATGAGTACTTAGAACCAGCAATTTTTTTCATTCTATCTAATGATGCAAGGAAGCACTTTAAAGCAACCAGGAGAAAGGGCTCTGTGAAAAAGAAAGTGCCACTGACTTATCATTAAAGTCATTTATGAGAGTTGTGTCTGAGTACCTACCTAAGACTACCCCTGAAGAAGGCTCAGAGATTGTCTGTGATTGAAAAGAGTTATGCAGCTGATGGTTACAAGAGTTGTAACACTCCAGGACAATTGAAGTGTTTTCTGTTCTAATTCATTTTTAAAGATAGCTGGTGAATCAAACACTAATGTAAAGAAAGAAGATTCCACTTAAGTTGGAAGCAAGAACTTCGATAGTGAAGTGTCTAATCATGTGCAAAGTTTTATGACTTTCAAATTATAGTGTAGGGTTCTTGTGGTTTGATTGGATTTTTTGGTTTTGGGGTTTATTTGTGGGTTTGGTTTTTTTTTTAATGTGGGGTTTGTTGTTTGTGGGTGGGTTTTTTTCTGTTCTGGGGTGTTTTTGCAGGTTTTGCTTTTCCCAGTAAGAGGAAATTATTACCCAGGAAAGGATTAATGATGGAGACACAGAGACATATATATTATATTTACATATTTAGGATATCATCCAAAACTCCCTGGTGTCACTGGAAAAAAAATTCATTCACATATTTCTATGTTTGTGTACACAAGTGTATTTATTTACTAGTTAACAAACAGAAGGTGTTGATGGAGAAGGAAAACTAAGAAAGCTTGATGAAGTGAGGAGGGAAAGGATAAAGTCTACTCAACAATAACAACTAGAAATAGGATGGTTCAGTGGCTCTTGATTTAATATTTCTGGACAAGTCCCCACTGGAAATAAAGGATTAGAAATCAGTGATATGTGCTTTGTTCATCTCCTCATCAATGTGCTGAGCATGAAGATAGGATCTAATTTAATGAAACAAACTGCTCACCCTAGGAGCTGATTGCATGATGTGCACGCAGAGTACTTTTTTCTTGTATTAACATAAAGGATGGAATACGAAAACAATAAAAACACATCTGTTACTGAACCTTGTCTTTTTTAGTAAGACTTTTTTTTTCCTTATGGATTTCTGTCTTGTATTTGAAATTCCATAGTTGCAGCACGCATTTCCACTCAGTCCACAGCAGTAGATAACAGTTCACTGCAATTTTCCCCAGTTCTATCATTCCAATCCCAAAAGATTTAGGCCCACTAAAGAATGAGATCTTTTATGGGTTACTATTTAAAAGAAGCAGGAAAAAGGATTATTTTTTTTTCTGATATGACAGAAGCAATATATGGCAGAATATATTCTTTTGACAATACAATTTGCTAATAGGATAATAAAGACTAAGGCTGTTTAATCAGATAGATTGCTTTAGTTGTGCAGAAAGAAAGAAACAAGTGGCCTTGTGAATGAAAATGTCTTAAATCTTGTTAAACAGTTGATAATTTTTGATTAGCAAAAATTCTGTTTGAAGAGACTGTCTGCAAATGGGTGGAAACTGTGAGTGAAATGTCAGCCATGTGGCTACATGGCAATAAGTGCTCTGTGTACCTGCTGAGGTCGGGACTCCCTGATCTGTCCTCATCACTGATTCTCTTACATACTTTCCCCTCACATGAAAACAGCAGATAAATGAAAACTCTGAATAGCTTTTTATATAATTCTGCTGCATTTTTAGTGTCAGGACCTTAAGTTATTATTTAAACTTCTGTAGGCATCCTCCAAAGGGCAATGACAAAGAGAAATGAGTAATGAGAAATCCATAATCAGCCTTCTGACATGCTCTCATCATTACTTGGTCCTGCCTACTTTTTTTCTGCTTAAGATTAGTGAAGTGTGGATAAATTCAATCTACTGATCTAGTGTACACCACCTTGTTCCCCTATACTAACTGCAGTACGTTTTAGACATCTTCAAAAGCTCATCAACATCACTTGAAAAAATGTGATAAATTCAGCCTACTAGGATCTGGCCTATGTTAGAAACATCTATCTGATTGCTGAAATTGCACACTACCAGGTTGATCCAACTCTCAATATATTTATTTGTAAATGGTGAAAGTTATGTAACGCAATATTGAGCCTTGGGTGCTTGAGATGGAGACTTTCTATGACTGGCTATTAAGCATGTGTGTGTGTGTCTACACTTAAGTCCTGGCTATTTATATTTTGAGAAAATCTGTGTTTTGTAGCTGCAACAACTGCATATATCATATACAGACTCAAACAATAAGAAGACAACACACTTGCAGGTCTTCACTGTGCAGAAAAGATAGTTCAGCTGGTTTAAAAATAGGCAGAAAAATGAGGAAAAAGGAAAGACTATTATAGCATGTGTGGGTAGATTGCTAACATCATAGAAAAATCACTCCCCGATTTGATATATTTATTGTCATGACCTTTAGATGACAAGTTCTCACTTGGCCTCGACGCTGTTCTGGAAAACACAACAATTAACAAAAAAACCAAAAAACAGAAGCCAAACCCACAATGAAAAAAACTCTTCCCAGAATCCCTATAAGAAAAAGAAAAAAGGAGGGGGAAGAGATGATGCATCTTTCTTAGAATAAACCTCATCTTCATTAGTGAACCAAGAAATGCGTGTACGCTTTCTTCTGTTCTCTGTTGCTTGGAAATAAAGAGCAGTGGTATAGAGCTCTAGTGCCATTACAGTCAATTTACAATAGCCTATTTACATCAGCTGAGGAACTGGCTCATAATGTTGTTTAAATATGATGACAGCCCAGAAAATTTTCTGATGAATGAGTCACCCAGTTGTGGAACCAAAATTCATCCCTGACCCACTATGGCTACTACATTTATATTATAAAGAAGGTCATGGCTGTTTTTGTGTTGAATATGGTACCCTCAGGATTTAATTAAATGGGATTTAAAATTATGAATACCAAAGCCAGGCAGGTCATATTGGATAATCCAGTTTTATTTTACAGTAATTGGTTACACAAGTTATTATTATATTATTTAGAACACCCTGATTCTCAGTGGAAGTCCTTGTGCATTTAATTAACCATGAGTACAAAATCACTTTAACAAACTGAAGCCATTAAGCCCTCCTTATATATTCTTTTCAAATGGAAATTGACAACATTTTTATTTAAATTCTTAGAATTTTGTAGTTTTTAAATGAAGAAATGAGGTAAATAATGCTGGCTTAGTTACTGTTTTAGTTATTAGCTCTAATTTCTAGTTCAGGTGGATGTTTCATATTTGAATTTTGATCTGAGATTTTCGTAACTTGATTTTCACCTGTTCTGACTTTATGGGCAGCTTGACCTCCCCTTTGTTAAAGTCTGCAGAACTTTAAGTTTCTAATCACAAGAAATGCTAGCTACTGTTTCTGCGTCTTCGCTGAGGTCTACAGATTTTGATCCATTTATAAAAAAAGGTGAAAGACTGGTGATGGTAAATTTTAAAGGCCAAGAGGAGATTTAATCTTTACTTAACTGAAAGACCAGAAGACCAGCTTACTAGTGTATACCTCAGCATGATGGTCAAGCATGAAGAAACACTCGGTAACTTCTTCTGGACCAGGCCAATCTTTTTTGTTGCTTTTGTTTAGTTTTTTGAGATGCTGCTGACTACAGTTTTCAGTACCACTCTGTGGCAAACAGGATATTCAGAGTGCAACATCAAGGCATCCCTAAGGCACAGACTTGACCAAGAGCACAAGGTAGGTCAGTGACAAACCCCCAGCAAAAGCTGACCTCCCTGCCAGTCTGTGATCCATGTGGATATAGACAGTTGATAGCAACATCAGTAAGGAGGTTCTTTTCAGTCATTCTTTTAATTTACTGTGTTCTGCTTCAGTCTCTTCGGTTATGAACAGTTATTTATCTGGGTTACCATCAAGAACGTGGTACAACGGAAGTGCTCTTTGGCACATCATAATATGCGATATTAAACAGTGTTTACTCACATGTTCATTCACCTCACAGGTCTGGGCAATTGTGAAATATAAATGTAGTCAAACCTAAATTCATTAGGAACCATAAAAGACAGGTTGCAATTTGTTCTGTTTGGTTAATTGTTCTATACGATGGAGAAATAGATGAGAATTTACTGGAGTCTTTTGATATTCAGTGTTGCTCTGTCACAGTACATTGAGAATAATGAATAGGACATTGACTTCAGATTGAAGAACATTAGTTTTCTTACCCACGAAACAAGGAAGCCAGCTGGAGAGGAGAAAATTGCCAGGTAGATTGTTGACAAAAAGGCAAAGGTAACATGCTGACAATAACCAGGGGAAATATGAAGATAATAACAGAGGATGATAACAACCCAACTGAGGAGAAGAGGGGGGTCTTGAAGATCAAGTGATCCCAAGCTGTGCACAGCAATTATGCAGATGAAGGGGCACCTCTGCTCTTGCAGAAAGGAGCTGATTTTATTTCTTGTGTAGCAGAATGTGCTACCTCCAGCCTTCTACTGAATAAGATCAGGCCTTGCTTTCTTCCTATTATCAGGAGTACGTATTTCTTGACAGATTTCCACACTGCTGCCTTGTTATTGTGGATGTATCATTATTTATCCCACTTTGTCCTCCCTCCTCCTTCCCCTTGGCTGTGGGGCTCTGCAAGTTGCAGGCAACTGTCATGTCAGGTATGTATGAATCTGTCAGATGTTCAATAAGGAAAGATGGAGCGATCACTTCTCGCTGCCGTGTTTATTCTGTTTTCTGTCTTCAGCAGGCCTGTTTGCAGCAAGATGCTTTCCAGAGCGCTTCCCATCAAGGATCCCGGGAGGAGCGAGGGTAGCTGTACTGCTGCCTGGCAATGACAGAAACCTTGGAAAATCTCCCTGACTCCAGCAGCTCATCCTGGAGTACCTTTCCTCCATAATACACCTACTCCTCACAGTCTGTCCCAGCTCCTCATAGCCATCTGCCACCATTGGCAGGTGAGGATTGAGGAAGAGGAGATGAGGAGAGGGAAAAGAGGAAGGTCAACATTGGGGGATGGTGGAGAAGAGCTCCCAGCAGTGGCAAGAGGGATGGGGGTATTTTGTCCTGCCTTGGAAAGCAGCTTGATTTTAACAAGTGTTGTTCACTATATTTCTATTTCTCCAGCAGTGGTGGCTACACAAGCATTTTTTTGTCCATTTCTTTTCCAAGCCATAGCAGTTTCATTTAAGAACAATTTTGAAATGGGAAATTTTACAAACTGAATTTCTTTTTCATCTTCTGTTTTTTCTGCTTCTACCTCTTTTCTTCTAATTTTTATTGGTATTTTTTTGTTTTTTGTTTCTTTGGGATTTTTGGGGGGGTTTTTTTGGGCAGTGCTTTGTTGTTTGTTTTAGGGTTTTTGTTTGTTGTTTGTTTGGGTGTTTTTTTAAATAACCTTACTGGGACCAGGATTTGCACTCAAGATATTTTCTGGGCTAGGCTTAGAGCAGTGTCCTAACTCAAACTTGAGTGACTCATAACCTCTTGTGACTTATTAAAGCTTGCCTTTGGAGAGAAAAAAAATGTTCTTTGAACTGTGATAAAAGTCATTAGGCATTATACTGTATATTTATGAAGGTGACACACAATATTTTGAACCTCAGAAACAGCAAGTGTATCATAGGATGCAGAAGCTGAAATAATATGGCAAGTGCTTTTATTAATTACTCTGCTAAAAAGACAGACCTTATGTCAGATCAGTGCCTTGCTTACACATGCATTATAAAGGTCTGCTTTTGCCAATAACTATTCCTTTTTTTTTTTTTTTTTCCCCAATCTGTAAAACAGTCTCCTTCTTCCAGACAAAATTTGCATTGGAGAAAGGATGCAAGCATGCTCTCAGAACAATTTTCCATTGCTGGTTACTCAGTTGTGGAGTTACAAAAAAGATGAGGAACTATGTCTAGCTAGCCACAGATTTTCATTACCATGTTCTGTTTTTACTAGAAGTCTGGGGAAAATTTGGGTCATTGACTTTGTAATGATAAGTCTATCTCCTCTCACACAACTCCTGCCTGTCACAAAGGATGATTCAGGAGTGGTAGGGTCTGCTCAGAACCCCTGATGTACTGAGAAAGATAGCCGGAACAGCAGCAGCACAGGAATGGTCACAGAGCACAGACACTGTAAATATTTTTTAACTGAACTCTTGTTTATTGTTTTTTCTTTCCCTTTCTTATGGCTTAACCACAGAAATTAAGGATACGCAACAATTTTTTGATTACTATGATGGATCCTTTAGCCCAGGTATTGCAAGTACTTAATATTTAATGCAGAGTTCTGTCCACGGCTCTCCTTACCAACTCATGTTATTTATATAATCTGGTTATAAAAATTCTGTCAGTACCATGCCTTTTTGTCATGTTAAGCTCTCTAATAGTGAGAGCTTATTAACTTGTGCTTTATTAGATTCCATGCCTTTACAACCAAGTCATTAGACACAACCATTATCCTAGTCTCCTTTCGTTTCTGTCTTAAGATCTGTCTTCACCATGATACCCGTGCTTAATAAGAGTGCTTAAGTAGACAGGCTGGAAGTGATTCATTTGTATCTCTTGTCCACTTGCTTTATGGAATAAAAAAAAGATCTTTAAAGCTTCCATCTGAATGCTCAGCCAATAGCTTTTGCAATCTCGTGTTCCAATTAGTTGCCCTCAGGTTCACCATCCTTCTTCTATACCACTTTCTACAAGCCACGATGCGCATTGCTGTTGTCTTGATTGTAGTGATTTTGAGGCAAGGAATGTTTCCTGTTTATGTTCATACAATAATCAGCACAGTGAGGGCTCTGAACTAATTGGGGCCTCTGGCTGCTACTTGCTTACTACTAATATACATTATATATACAGCCAAACAGTTTGGAGAGGTTAGTGAGGAGATTCTGTTTTTTCATTGTTGCTTATTTTTGCCACTACTGCATGGTTGTTTTATATTATCTTCATTAACAGGCAAACACAATGCTCAGTTCAGGTTTAATATGTGGCAAGTACTTGTTTTGGGAGGAGAACTGCATATCCAGATGTGGCTAGTTCAGATTTTGTTTAAAAAAGTGACACAAGTGGAACCTTGTATATATATACATATTTTCTTCAGTAAAATCAATAAATGGAGTTCCTGAAAAATGGGTATTCTTTTTTTTTTCCTTCTTCATTTTTACCTTCAAAACTACAAATTTATACAGATTTTTGCTAATACTCTGATCTCACTCTGGTTTCACACTGAAATGTTCATTAGCTTGAATAGCTTTACATGGACTGTATTCTGATACAAGCTAAAAGAGGCAGCCTCTGAATTAAAAATAGTTCTCAAATTGCTCTTATTCTGTTTTGGTTCCGTCTCACAGTCTTCACTGAGGCTCTTCAACTTAGTCTGGCAGGTTAGACTACACCAATAAAACCCCCTCAGAGGGCAAGGGGAGAAGGGTGTAATGTATGTGTAACAGCATGCTTTTCTACTGGTGATTTTGTGCACTCAGCCCTGGTTAAGAAATCATTCACAACCATAGCCATGCTTCTAGAAATTAGTAAAATCTGTTGGTACATGAAATCCTACTTTAGAAGTTGTGCCTTACAGATATTAAAAATGAATCTGTCATAGAACCATGAGTAGAGCTTTTTGCAAAGCATTTGTTTGATGTATAGTTGCTCCCTAGAGAGAAGAGTATCCAAGAATGAGCTCCGAGTAAATGAGTGCACTTGGCACATCCTAGAATAATGTCAAATCTTTGCTGGCTCCAAGGGGGAGTTTTGCTTTGACAAACCTAGTTCCAGTGCCTTTTGCTTACGATAGATTCAGGGAATTTGGAAATATATGAGAAGAATATATCAGTGGAATGATACGTACTATGAGCAGAAAGCATTCGTTAGCAGGCAATGGAGAAAGAACAAATAAGCTCTTGTTACAGTTTTCTTAGAAATTTGCTTTTTTTTTTTTTTTCACCTGAATGTATCTATACATCAATCTCTCCAGCAAACAAAGAAAAATAATCCAGTTGAACTTTATCTATACAGAATGATCCTGAAGAGTTTTTTTTCAGAGGAAACGATATTATTATTTACATTTGCTGTGTGGATGCAAGATGCTCTGCCTAAGGTGCATTCATGATGGGGAGAGAGCTCTGACAGCTCACTTTTGACTCCTGCAACTTTCAGGAGGAATCAGTCCATACTTTGCTCTGAGATACCTTCTATTAAGTCAATCAAAGTAAACACTACTCAGGAGCTGTATGTTTCCAGCTCATTGAAATACTAAATGGAAGCACCTGGTGGGTGGATTGTTTAATGCAGGCATAATCGATTGCTAGGAGTGATGCATGGCTGAGCCTCGTTGTGCTCTCGGAGCTGGCTGTTAATTAAGCAGCCAGGCTGGGGGCTGTGGGCAGGTGTGCCTGTGTAGCTGACCTGCCTGGGGATTTATTTCTCCGGAGTCGCTTAGTGATGCGACGTAGATGCTTGTACTCCCGTGGTGCTCCTGGCCTCTCCATGCCTTACAAGACTTTCTGATGCTCTCAGAGTGCAACACAGATCCATGGAGAGAAAAAAAAACAAATAGCCCCAGGAAGCTTGAGTGTCACTGCTCTTGGATGTTGGGAAGTTCTCTTTGTATGGATGTAAGGTACCAGTCCCAGCTGGTTCTGCTGCATAAGAATGTGCAGATTAAAAGCCTTGACCCAGAGCATTGAATGCCTCAGTCCCCACTGAATTGCCTTCTTGGCAAATGGCACTCTGGCATGGTGACCCATGGCATCTTGCAGAATGTGATCAAAAGCGAGTATCTAAGTAGGGCCCATTACCAGAACCCCTCCAGTCTGTGCAGATTAGCTCCAGAACTAGGATCCAAACACTAGGCAAGTGATGGTACTGTTTCCTGAGACAGTCAGTCTGATAAGTAAAGGTGCTAGTGTGTTCCTGGGATTATCTGTTTATTTTTCTTTTTTTAAATAACTAGGTCTTCAGATGAAAATATGTAAGTTATCCTGGAAGAAAAGAGCTCAGTTTTCTTCACCTGAATGTGTTCTACCATTTTACAGGACATGAAAACCATTGCAGAATGGCTCTAACATAGAAGACCAGTTCCTCCAAAGAGTTCTTGTAAGCACCTGCTCTGCTCTGGAGAGAGTTTTGAAATCTGAATGGCTGGAAAAAATATGCCATTGTAACCTTGGTTCCTACCCCTAGTGACCCAGAAAGGTGCAGAAGTTACCATGCACACTCCTGCAGTTAATTACCTACCTTCAGCCAGATTTATTTGTGAGCAGAATTTCTGAAATACCTTTTTCAGATGCTTGAATTAGTTAAACATAACATACTGAGGTGAGCAGCCACCCAGAATATCCATATTACAGTCTGAAGTTTTCACAGTCCTTTGATAAAGCTACTTTGTATGGCGGCAGTGCTTCAGTCCTGGCGAAATTGCTGGGGAATTCAAGGTCTAATGGAGCAGCTGGATATTGCATTGTATCTCATATTGATGGAATTTGTGGTGCTTGGAGAGTGTAACACATGTATTTTTTTTACTTTCTTGCACTTAAATGAACCACCCAACCAAATTAAAAACTTTGGAAGGAGCAGTTGATTTCTGTTACCCAAAGATGAATCTCAGGTTGACTATTCAGAAGTGCACTGTATGCAAAGTCCTACCACACAAAGCAAATTTTAAAATATGTTCTTAATCCTATACACTGATAATGTCATGTGATGCTAATTTATTCCTGAAACATTTCCTGACAAAAAAAGAAAAAGCAGATATTTTTGTTTTAATTCATCCTTATTAAGTTGAACAATTTGTTTATTACAGTTGGAGAAGAAAAGTAGATTGTAACATGATACCAAAACAAGTTTTTCTGAATATCTGAAGCAAAATGTTCATTTCTTCATGAAGTGCCTGCACACATCACTTATACACTTAAATGTTGCTGAAGCATTGTATGCACTTGCATCTCCTTGATTCATTCTCCTTGAGCCTGATGTAAAGCCTGATGAGTTCAGTGTTCATTCTGACTTTGGATTAGGTTCTTTTTCTTTTTGTCATCTTTTTCTACTCCTTAAATTTTAAGAAGCAATGTACCCTTTCTCACCAGTTTCCCCCAGCTGAGCAGGTGCTGAAATGTTCAATTCCTGTAACTGCTGCTGTTGTTTCTGTTAATTAGGCCACAGCAAAATCTATTCCTTTTTTTTTTTTAACAGGAATGGGGCAGAATGATGCATTTGTTCTCAAGGGATATGTCCATTTTCTATGCATGAATGCACTATCCAAAGCTTTGCCTAGCACATGTGTCAAACACATTTGTCTCATCTAGTAGAATAATTAAATCACAGCAACTTGTACTGTAGAAACAATGAATATTTTTTCTAGATTAACTAACTTATTTTCTTGAAGGAAAAGGTTACAAAAATTTTATATGTAGAAGTTCTTACACTGAAGAAAGCAAGCATATCTTATGCTTAAGAAATATTTTATTTGAATTTTATTTACAGGATAAACCTTGTTGGCATCAAAGCCTTTGGATTTCTACTGGACATTGAACTTGAAATTTCCTTGAAGACACTTCCTACATGTGTAAGTTCAAATATTAATCAAATACCTATTTCAATCAGTTTTTAACTTCAGCACCCAATGCTGAATAAATGTATTCATGAAAGTGCTATAAGGAACCATATGTACAGATGTATTTGCGGGGTCAAGCTATTAGGTTATACAGTATTTTGGCCTCTGACATGGAAAATGTAGTAGTTAGTTTCTGTAAGCATTGAAAATATTGTGCATTTATTAAGCTTTTTTTTAATATATTCTTCAATAGTGAGTTTCATTATCACGTTGTTATCTGTGGCGTTTCCACTATGAAATGCAGTCTGTGCTGATAAATAGGCATTCACAATTTCAACACATTTTATTGTTACTGGAGAAGCCTAAAAGCAGGGTCTGCTTCCTCTAATATTTGAACTCCTTGATGTTAGTGATCGTTGCAGTATTCTGCTGGGTCAATTTGGATTAGAGTCTGACATTTGGGAGAAAATAGGTAAGAATGCCCAGAAAAGTTAGATGCAAACAATAATGCCATCTCATCAAACTCACGTTCTTTTACAAGTCCAAGATGTTAACAATGACTAAGTGTGAGGTTGTCTACTAACTTAATTCTGCTAGTGCTAGAAAAATAGGTATACGTAAGTTTGCAGATTTGTAGGTAGCAGGGAGATTTTTACTTTAATGCAGCTTCAGGGAATAGTTATATATAAACACCATATGATGCGTTCATATTTCCTGCTGACACTCAGATTGCTGACAGCAGTATTTGCTGGAATTGAAACTTATATAGTAAAAGCTGCACTGCAACAGTGCAAAAGCACTGCAGCAGCGAGAAGGAGGGATAAAGTCAGGAAATATGAAGCATTCAGTCTGATGCTCCTAAAAACAGTGAAAAGACTTCCACTAATCACAAGTGAGTGCTGGATTAGGGATTTAGAAAAAGATTTTGGGATAAGGAGAAGAGGGTAAGAAGCGAGACAGCAACTGTCAAACCACTGGGGTAAAGGTTTGAGCTCAGAACCTTCCCTGTCTCCGGTGGTTTACCTGTATGTGTGTTGGTATGTGCATGCGACTAAAAGAGTAATTTATTTTCATCAGATTTCTAAATACTGGTTGATTTGTACATGATTGAATGCAGAGAAGCTTTTTTGAATTTTGCATCTTCATTACATTCACTCCAAATGCAGACTCCTGTATTTTTATTTCATTTTTCCATTCTTGCTTTAGAATAAAATTAGCAAGGTCTAATTTTTCAGCTTCTGGTTATATTAGATAAGTGACAGGTAGATACTTGTGTATCAGTGAATATTAGGAAAAGTAAAAGCTCTGGATTCTAAGCCCAGCTTGGAAATAGCTGCTGCGCAGGATGGGTTCTTTTCTCTGTAGGGGAGACAGGCTAGTAAAGAATCTAATTTTGGGAGCTGTGCAAATTATTTATGTCCTCCAGCATATTTTATGCAGTTCCTGAACTAGATGACTCAGTTTTAGTCTGCTTGGAAACAGGGGTTTAATGTAGATGGCTCCTTGCTTCGTTAAGCAGCCTATAATCTTACCTACCCTTGCGAGAGGGTCTTTGGTGTGTTTGTATCTGAGAGGCTGTGGGAGACTGGAATAACAGTACGTATAAGGCAGCTGCAGAGCTAGTTCTACATCTTGATGTTTCCACATGAATTGAGTCCAAGAAAGCTTTGATGTTGTAGAAACTAGGGAAAAGGATTATTTCCTAAAGATTTAAGAACACCTAAATTCCTTGGCTGATGCACTGGAGAGATAATAAGTCATTTGGACATTGGTGGCACAGCCTTATTTTTTGCTGGGTGTTATGTAGCATGTGCTGTATTCTAGCTGAAGTTCAAGGAACAGCTGCTACAGAATATTCTTGAGCCGATAAGCAAAAAATAGAGAAATGTAACCTTACTGTCCCATGGTATTTTAAAAACAAACTATGAAAAGTAAAGAAGCCTCAAGAAAATATTAGTTTTCTCAAAAAAAAAAACTGAAGTACTGAAAATTTTTTTCTGGAAATGGTAATATTCTGATGCAATATGCTAGGTATTCATTTTTCTAATGAAAAATCACAATCATTTGTGAAAGATGTTGTTCGCAGCTATGGCAATAAGACAGAAATCTCTCAGATCTTCATTAAAAAGTGGGCTGATCAAAATGTTTTTACATATTCTATGCCCCTGTTTAAAAATAAAAAACAAACCAACAACTGATTGCATCTCTGTTTGTAATAGATTTTTATCCTTCTCTGCAACTGCCTGGCATTCAGGTTTCAATTTGTCTCGGTTTTGTTTGGCTTCCTAGAACACACAGGAAACATAAAAATAGTGAGTTTGACTTGAAAATGATATTGAGTTCACTGTTCGCTGGAAGTTTTACGCCTATCACACTTTTGAGAAAATGTTTCCTTGTTTCTTTGTTTTACAGGGTTTTACCCCATATTTCCATGCTGGTTGCAATAAGTAAACCTTTAACTTTGTTTTTAGATCAGAGAGAACTCCAAGATACTTTGAAGAGTTCATGACCAGCTGAGAGATGGGAAATGGCCTTGTTGCCAACGCCTTCCAAACATAACCTCACTTCAAATTTTTTCAAAATGTAAGAAGATTGTTATAGACACAGTAGCAAGGGTACCTACTGGGGACGATCATTTGAGGGTAAGTTGAGCCTTCATCTTTATTAATACAGTTATTAATACAGAATGATTGCAATTATTCTTTCTAAAAAAAGTTTTATTTGGTTAATGAAATCCAGGAATAGGGTTCCCTAACAATGCCCTACGCCTACTTTGAAATGATAGTTGTGCCCCAAATGCGTTATTCTAAAAGAAAAATTGTATCCATGTATTTGTTTTATATTTGGTATAAATGAAGCACCTACTGAATAAATTGCATCTGCTATTTTCCTAACATGATTAGGATTCCTCTCATTAAAAAATCTGATTTCTAATAATTGGAGCCTCTGAAAAAAATATTAAAGGACACATTTTCAAAATATGAAATGTTCTACTTTTCAATAATGCTGTGCTAAAAGCAGATCTTCAATTAAATAACAAATTTTTAAAAGTTCTTGTTTCATCTAAAGGGAAAAAAAAAGGGTCATCAGAAACTTCAGTATAGTGTTTCTCAAAACTAATATTCCAACTACTAGACAAAAGTTGCCATGGGAGGCCACACCACTGTCATCTCGTAGCAGACAACTTGTCCAGGAGCACCAGCAATGAGGAACACAGAAGAAAGATTGCTTATTCTGTGCGCTCAGTCTAGGAATGAATTAACAACCCAACATACACAGCACAGACACTGCTGAATCTAGGCATCCTGGCTGATCCAAATATATGGACCTAGGGCATTTAGATACCTTTCATACTCGGGATCATCTAAATTGGAGGTTCATACAGGATATCTTTATTTGTAGTCAGGCAGTGTTTGGATGTCCAAGAGGGATGGGAGCAAAGCAGAATAGAAATTTTTCTGATTAACAGTGTGTTTACAGAAAGATGAAGCCTTAAAATCTGAGTTTTGCAGCCTGAGTCTTCTTTTAGTATCATCTCTTGTGAAAGGTGAGGCAAGAGGGCTAAGAAATAACAGAACAAGGAGCACCTACTCCAAGGCAAGAGTTACATAGTGCAAACCCTGCAATTTCTGCTCAAGCTGGCATGCCAGAAATGAGCAGAATAATAGCACTTTTTATCTCACAGAGGATAATGTGAGAACTGAGAGAGTATATATATTAAAGATTAAAAAGAGCTCAGGTACTAAGTTAATAACAAGAATTTAAAATGGCTCCAAATTTACAATTGCATCATTTGGCAAATATGAACTGGGGAGGTGACTGAGGGAGGGGCAGTACCAGATCATGCTCCCAGTGACCAGTTCATACAGATAAAAATAAATCTAAGGCTAGAACTAGGCATTTTATTTATTAAAGTGTAAACATCCATGGCTAGCCTAAAATAACCTGAGTGGCTCCTCTCAAATTTCTTTATCTTAAACTATATGATCCTGCCTTCACTGACCACCCTGTATGAGTATATTTTGATTTAGATTGTTTTTTGCTACAGATGTTACATCTCAGTTTTCAAAGAACCTATGATCCTGAAAGGGAAAATGAAGTGTTGATCCAGAAAGAAGAACTGAAATTCAAAGACAAAGTTGAGAAATGATCCCTCTGTGAAATGATTGATATTTCTTGTTTGTATAGTAATGGTGCTAATGAATTCCATAAAAAGTCCCAGTGTACTTATACCCACATGTCCACTTCATAACATAAATATGAGCCCATTCGAGATCCACCTTATTAGAGGAGCGACAAGCACCATGCAAATACAAGTGTACAGCTTCCAGAGAGTGGTTGCCCAACCAAGCTTATGCATGGCTAACATTCCTGTCACCTACCCTTATTGTATTTGCCTGTGTGTGACCTGGTCACACAGAATCACAGAATCACAGAATTGTAGGGGTTGGAAGGGACCTTCAGAGATCATCTAGTCCAACCACCCTGCCAAAACAGGTTCACCTAGAGCAGGCAACCTAAGGCTGTCTTTGCAATCAACATGGAAAATCAGAAACTTCAGGGGTGGGATATGGTTGGCTGTTTATGACTAGAGGCATAACATTTTGGAGTGCCAATTTTTTGCAAAGGGAGTCCAGGGTTCACTAAATCCATTTAGTCAGATGTGACCATCGCCCATGAGTCTCTAATTAGCATTGACTATTACATACAGATAGTAAAAAGTCGATCTCTGTCTGAGAAAACTGTCTGTCTAATTAGATAAAGAAGGAAAATAATAGTTTGGTTTCTTCCAGCATATTCAAAACTTTTGCTCAGTAAACAAGACTTGGGAGTACTGTGATATTTGTTTAAATCATATTCTTCATAGCCATTTTTTTCATCCAACATCATCTGCTGGTATTGTCATGGAGACCAAGGCTGTTAATGTCATGCAATTCTATAATATATACAGAATTAGTATTGCATCTCATAACTCATAAAACCAAGTTTATACAATGTCACAATCCTTACCTCACAAAACAAAATTATAGCTGTACCTTTGTTGTCAGCTTAGAACTTTGGACATTTACTGAGTATGTCACTGACAAAACTGAGCAAAAAGATTCAGTGTTTAAGATTACTTATGCATGTTCAATATTCATTTGTTTAGTAGAGAAAAAAAACACTCCTCTGCAGTGGGTTTATTTTGGTTGTAATAAAGAATACAGTTCGAGTAATCTCAGTGCACAGAATAGCAATGTAATTGACAGCTACATAATCAGTCTAAAGTGTGCTTGCTAGGATGGGCCAAATTCCTTTGGGAATCCAAATGAGATCTGTGTGGCTTCTGCACTCAGTGTTTTGCTACTTTGCATCACAGAGCCTGACATCAATATTTTACATGAAGAGGAACATAACAGAAACTCATGTTGTCAGTGTCCATCTGTGAAGCATAATGCAGATTTATATTTTTAATTAAAGCAAGAAAACATAGTTTTGAAAGTCCAGCACTCACAAATACTTACATGTATAGAAGAGGTTGTTTTTGTGAGCAGCCCCTAGAATTTCAGACTGAACACAGTCTGATTCTAATAGGGAGGAGCAATAGATGGTTGTGTTATGGGAACTTGAGCTCTGGGCATGAATAGTGTGGTCTTGCTTATCTAGTTGTGGTGATTTAAGACAGTACTGCCCCAGCTGTTCACTAGAATTTGCAAAGCAAAGCCACATTTACTATTTACTGTGAATGTTGCTTATCCTCAATGACAAGTCTACTCACATGGTTTCAAAAAATCCTTTGGTGGTGACTCAGACTAAGCCAGGTGACTTTGAAGTGAAGATGCACCAGCTCAGGCCATTGGCATGTCTCAGGCATAGAACTGATATTCTCAGGAAAGACACAGGAAGAATGAATCTTGGGCAAAGAGTTAAACCACTGTAACTGCAGAAGTAAGACCTCATTTAGACATTCTAAATCACACCATGTGTGCGTCAGGACTCTTTCCTCTTCAGTGACACAGATAGAAGAGTAATCCACTGCTTCATTTCCTCTTTTACCTAGGACATACACATCAGACAAAATCCAGCAATTCCTTTGCTACTTCACCGTAAAAAGAGAAGATCCAAATTTGCTAGGATAGGACTTAAAACTATAATGTACACTATAGAGCTTGGACCACTGTCCAGCCATTGCACTACTTTTATGCCTATGTATATCACCTGTATGAATCCGTGCTTTAGAAAGGAATGAAAACAAACCCCTCTCTCCCTGGAGGATCCAAGTACATTACTTAGGAAGTACCAGATATTCCCAGATGAGCCAGAAACAACCACTCACTGTCTTTAATCCTACTTTTAATTCACTCAGCGGAAATATATTAAATATGTGAGTTAAAGGGCATGAGGTGTAAAGAGAATGAAAAATCAGCATTCACATTTGCAGACATGTCTCTCATTTAAAAAGTGTAGATAGGTTTTCCTTATATTCAAACAATGTAATCAGCATTGTAGAAGACTCTGTGGCAAACTACTTAGGTTCCATGGACAGAATGATCTGAAAATCTGAGGAGATAATTAATAAGACTTAAAACATGAAAAAAAAAATCACTGCTAATTCATTTCTGAAAAAAGATGCATATTCTAGTGATGAATGGATGCAATTATATTAAGGCTTCCTGGGCTCTTTTAAAACGTTACCACTAATCACAATATAGGAATGCCATTGTTATATTTCTAACTTGGCAGTCTTACAAACCTTGTGCAATAGTTTCACCCAATATTTATCCTTTCCTAGTGATTCAGCTTGATTCAACCACAGCTAAATATCTTTCTTACCATTCCTTCACATACACACTGCAGTGTGCATTTTCACTCTGCAAACAAATTAGGAATACACATTCTCTCACTTTATAATGAAATTGCATAGGATCCTCAAACTGCCATAGAATTAAGTCCCAAATCATAGAATTAAGTCCCAAATGCCATTTGGGATTCGTTTATAGAAAGTGTTAAGAACCAGTACATTGCCATTGCTATTGCCAGCTCCTTGGCTGGTACTGCTGTGTGAACTGTGACAGTTTTAACAGATCTCTGTCCCCTAAAGTCAGCTGAGGCCTTGTGGCATACTTTCACAAGTGGATGACTATCAATTAGAGTTATGAGTGCTCAGCCCATTTACATAGGCTTTAAAACCTAGCTATTTAATTTAGTTGCCTAAAGGTAGGGATATTTATTTCGGCCGAGTGATCTAGGGTTATAAAAACGGGGATTAAGTAAGATCATATTGCCCATACAGTGTTATGACCACACTGAGAAAAATATACTCCACTCAGCAACATCAGAGAGAATGCAAATTCCTATGTGAATTGCTGTGCTTTATGGCGTGCAATCCAAGTAAGTTATCGCAGTGTCAGAAAGATGGCTTTGGTGATAAGCCGGTCCAATAAAGTTAATTCTGTAAACAAATATTAAGTAAAAACTACTGTCAGAAACACATTAAGTGCTTTTTCCCTCTACTTCTCCTGGAAAGTCTGTCCTTTGGCAGGCTGCTACGCACACTGTGCAATTCATCTGTCTGAAAGGACAGCTGATGTCACCTCCTGGCCAGCTGGCAAGGTGTTACTATGCACACAGACGCCAGTACATTCCTCTGAGAGGGAATAAATCAGACAACTGGCACCTGTGACACTGATGTCCGCTCAAACATTTCTCTGCTCATGCAATTCAAACTGTAATGGAAGGGCACAGTTAAGATATCTCTCCTTTGTTGCAACTCCTTGCCTGGAGATTTTTCTCATAAAGGTTGTGAAAATGGTGCATTGAAGCAACCCTGTGTGGAAAATAGGTTCTTCCTATACATAATCAACCAAGATGAGAAACTCCTTCTTGGAAAAAGGAGATAAATGGTGAATGTCCATAATCCTAGGGACTGACCTGATTGCACATGGGAGGAATATTAAGCAATAGGGTTCATGTATGTCATGTAGGCTGTGATATATTTTCTTCTTTTACTAGATTATACTGGAAGCAGTGTCTATTTGAGAAAAGCCCTTCTTATCTTAGCATATATAATTAATAGAACAATGGGAAATAGAATTGTCAGTATCAGTGGTCTAGTACAAAATGCATGATCGCTCCAAATTTTTTGACCTCTTCCAACTTCAGTGCCCTCTGTAAAGATGCATTAGACTTGAGTGAAATAAAACCAAGTACACCTGTCTCCCAGAGCCCTTCATATATTTCTAATATATAGTAGCTAGAAGCTGGCAAATGAAAAACAGTGCCCAAGGCCTCTGAAGCTTGAACTAAGCCCAGTTTTTATTCCACTTATGTGAGAAATCCTAATAATTATCACGTACAGGTCAAAAAGATTTGTGCCAGGCAAAAAAACCTCATGAGAGTGGCTGACAGCTTCAACCAGACTGTAGCTTGAAATCAGAGCTACCTACACCTTTTTCTACCAATGATTAAGTATTTTAGATTACATAAATTTTAATATGGATAAAATATATCAATAGCTACTTTAAGTTTTTAAAGGATCGTTTTATTTCTACAGAGACATACACAGTTCATAACATCTGAAATCTAAAGTAGTGATATGTTTTTGACAAAAGCTCTAGTAGCTCTAGGAAAATTTTCCTGCCCTTTTCTGTTAACCAGGGTAAGTTACTGCAGTAATACAAGTGACTTATGGTGAAAACACTTGAAAAAATGGCCTTGTATCTTCTGACTGATGTTATACACTCTTCTGATGCTATGCTTCTCCTTCTGTGCTTCTCTGCTGTAGATGTGAGGCATTTCCAGTTATGAGCTAATGGAAAATGTAAGCCCTCTTTAATTAATTCCAATCACCACACATTTTCTCTAGGCTAAGAGCATGGACAAGGATGGTTACAAAAGATGTGCTGATGTGTCTGAGCCACTGTACTTTCTTCTAAGGGCATAAGAAAAAGACTGGTTGTGGGAACTTCTACATATTGCAGTCACAGTCTTGGTCTGAGCCTTAACTTGGGCTTGTCCCTTAAACCCAGTGGGGTTCTATACATTAAGTTATGGTTATAACACTCTGTCTGGCCTAATGAATATTTAGTTATTCATCTTGAAGACCCCCTGCTAAGGGCACAGAATATTCAAATGTAAGACACCTGCACAACAGGGGGATTGAGCTGGAGCCCCAACACCCAAGCTGAATGTGCTAGTCATTACATTCCTGGCAAAAGAGGAAACAGTAGCTCCTGGTCTGCCTCCTGCACAGGATATTTTTAATGCCTGACCCTATCCAACAAAAATATAGATAGCAGATATTAATGAAAAGCACAGATTACCTGCAGGTGATCCAGCACGATTTTTATTTGTGACTCATTAAAGGCATAACATTGGTGTGTTAGCAACATTGTTCTAGCTACAAATACAAAGCACAGGCCTGTGAGGGCTGCTATGGGGAAAGCTAACTCCATCCCAGCCAGACCAAATAAAGCTGTAAAGATATCAGACTCTTCTGGGACACTTGGAAGTGACCACGTGACTCACAACAAATTTTCCAACATGCTTGGACCTTCTGGATTCTTTAGGTAGTCTACAACTTTGCCTTTTGTTTAAAAATGTCTTCCCTGACATACTCAAAATTACTGGCCAAGAACTCTGTGGCTCCTGCTTCATTAACAGTGACCCAACTCCAGCGTACTAATGAAGGAGATATCACAACACCTAAATGGACTTTTTAATCTTACCTCTTGCTTTTTTGCCAATTTAGGGTGTTCTAGGTGTGCCCAGAAACAGAGCTTTTGTTTCATGAGGAACTGTTCTAGTGGAAATTTAGGATAAATGAGTGATAAGGTTTCATTTGTTTCATTTGAATTTCAGTGGAACCTGCAATGACAAATTTGTTTAGTAATTTAGCATGTCTAACTCTCCCCCCTGCTGAAGCTCTATGGGCATACCTAGAGGGACTAAAGGAACATTTGGGATTATATAATCCTTTGTTTCTGTCAATCAGACCATCCACAAGCTCTGTCTTATTAACACTGAAGATTCTATGGTTTCAGGACTTTGCCAATGTAATTTTAAGAAATTTCACCCTAAATTTATTCTTGGACAGTATATATGTTTATCCCTGTATTGGAATTGGTTAGAATGTGAAGCTCTTCTCCCTTGATATTTATTCTCCTTTTCTCACTTCCCTCACTCTGCCTGTGTATTTTTAGGAAACAATCAAAACTCTTCTCAGCTTTTTCTTTACTATGCTAAATAAGCCATGCTATCATACTGTCCTCTCACATGGCAGTCCTTCCACCATAATGCTGCTTCTTGTAGCTCTTTTCTGCTCTCACTTGATGAGGTTTTCTCTGTCCCAATCTCATTTTTCAGTCACCACTTACCTGGATGTTTAAGCCTCAAGCAATGAACCACCACATTCTGCACTGGAGTTCTGCCTCCCACACTGTGGGCATGCAAATGCAGGCTAAGGTTAGCAGTAGTAAGGTTGGTGGTAGTAGTTGCTTTAATATTTAAATTTACTTTGAAAATATATATTAAACAGAAAGGAACAGGGTACAGACACAGGTTCTCAGTTGAATAACCTGTATATAAGGATCGGTTAGTAGGATTAGATTTACTAAGCACAGATAAAAGGCAGGAATAGAAAATGCTGATAAGGTTTTGCCTCCTTGACCTTCCCCCTCCCCCCTCCCCCTACCCTCATCTAAATAATAATTTGAAGTTTCAACTTCTGGGAAGAAAGCTACTTGACATACTTTTATGTATATGTATATACAAGCCATTGCCCATGTGTTTTAGGTGCAGGACGAAAGGAAGATTTCTGCCTCTTTACTCTTCTTGAGGACCTTGAGTGAAATAAGAGGAATGATCCCTAACAGTCTATTTTCCCTTCAACCTCTGGGCAGCAGAGGGGTGCACCATGATCCTCTGCACTGTCCCAAAGACAGCCTCAAGGCTGATCTCAATACCAAAACCACATACTGGGCAGACAATGATCTTGCAAATCCAGCCTTGTGAGAAATGCATCCTCTGGAGTGTACAAAACACATGGCTCACAACATGCTGACATATTCCTCCACATAGAGTAGGCAGTCTATAGGCATGCAACTGTATGGATGGGCAAGGAGCTAGGAAAGAAGTCCAGAGGCTTCTCTTTGGAGGGAAGGAAGATGCAGCAACTGAGTTTTGACCACTTTTATTTTGTGAATTTCTTCTTTGTCTGCCTCTGTTGCTGCTTAACATTTCCTGAAAGGTAGTAGCAGCATATAACTCATAATTCCTGACTGTTTCTCTTCTGCCCACATGATCTGTAACTGTAAGTGTGAAGTTGAATGATCTTGCTAAATTCCTTTCTAGGGTGTTCTCAGCAAAACTGTGAGCAGGACTAGAAGCTCTGTGGTTTCTGTGTACAACCTTAAAACTACATTGTATTTGGTTCGTATTTAGAATCACGTGACTTAAGAACAACATTTCAACAAGTAAACACTGGAAGTTTAAT
Source organism: Limosa lapponica baueri (assembly GCA_002844005.1). Lineage (NCBI taxonomy): Eukaryota > Metazoa > Chordata > Aves > Charadriiformes > Scolopacidae > Limosa > Limosa lapponica. Next base: position 206,991 of record KZ505991.1, read on the forward strand.
ATGTGAAAACAGGTGGATGCTTATCAGTCCTGTCACTTGCCAAGGCAAATTTCTGAGTTACCCAATAGAAGAGAGTGTCAGGGATTTTTAAGCTCTGCTTTTGCTATACGAGTACAGATTAATTGGAGCCTACAGGGCCTACATGTAAACACCCACTAATCTGTTAAAAAAAGAAATATGTATGATCCTGCTCACTAATAGGAATTTCCTCAGGGACTTCAATGAGAGTTGGATTAGGCAATGAATACTTAGAGCTTCTTCTCTTAAACAGCAGCACAGACACCTTTTTTGGGGGGGTGATATTTCTCTACCAGTAATAGAGATTCAGTGCTTTAGGTTTGATAAAGCTTTTCTTTTCCCAGCAAATATCAGAAGATAATGAGATTGTGGGAGTTTTGTGTTGGGTTTTTTTTGCCATATTTTCAAATGACTATTTCTAGCCTCCTACTATGTGAAATGCTGGCAGATTTCACAAGGTCTTTGCATGATCCTTCATTGCTAAAATCCTTCCTCAGGTCTTCAGATATATATTTCTATATGCCTGTGCAGAAACTACAAGTTTTACAAGACCTCTGCTTTAACCATTCAACAATGAATTTTGATACTCTGAACCGGAGCAAGGTAGGTCTCAAAAAGCTTGACTTAAAGACCTCAAAATTGGAGGAATTTCTACTTTCACATTTGTAGCAAAGATGTTGGAGTGTCATGGAAAAAAAGACCAGAACTGTGATTCTGAGTTCTGTTATTTTTTCTTGGTTAAATAATGATATTTGCACACCTAGAAGATGTGTGAAATGAGCGACGGCTCTTTTTCTTCTGAGATGGATTTGAACAGCAAGCTGCAGTCTTTAACTCAACAGGTTACAGTAGCTACAAGGCTTGAGGGCTGAGACGGCCTGTGTGGTGTTCATGGAGGGAGTTCTCTTGGAACATGTTTCTGGGAACTTGAGAGCAAAGAAGGTGATTAGGAACAGTCAGCACGAATTTACTGAAGCTGAAACATGCCTGACCAATCTGATTGCTTTCTACAATGAAATGACTAGGCCTGTGGATGAGGGGACAACAGGGCCTGTCATCAACCTGGACTTTAGCAAGGTTTTTGACACCATCTTCCACAGTGTACTTCTATTAAAGATAGGATGTTAAAAGACGGATGAGTGGGTAAAAAATTGTTTGGATTGTTGTGCTCAGGGGATAGTGGCTAATGGTTCTTTCTCTAGCTGGATGCTGGCAAGAAGTGGGGTACTACGAGGGTCTAGCTTGAGACAAATCCTGTTTAACATCTTTATCAGCAACCTGGAGAAGGCAACTGAGTGTGCTCTTAGCAAGTCTGCAGGTGATGTCAAATTGCAGGAGCTGGGGGAACACAGTAGGCATGCTTGAGCACAGGGCTGCCTTCCAGAAGGACCTGGACAGGCTCCTGGGAAGGCAGAACTGCTTGCAGTGATGCAGGCTGGAGACTTCTTGCCTAGATGCAGCTCTGTGGAGAAGACCCTGGGGGTCTTGGCATACATCAGTCTGCACGTGACAGTTATAGCACACTAGCAGCAGAGAAGGCCAAGAGCAACTTGGCTGTGTGAACAGGAGCATGGCAGTAGATCAGGGAAAGTGGTTATTCAATACTTGTTAGACACCATCTAGATACTGCATCCAGTTTGGGAAGGACTCCCAAATTAAGAAAGACATTGACAAACTGGAGTGAGTACAGCAAGGTGGCACTGAGGTGGCTGGAACATCTGCGGGATGGAGCTTGTTCAGCCTGGAGAAGGGACTGCTTCAGCCTGCTCATACTTACAAGGAACTTAGCATGAAGATGGAGCCACTCTCTTCACAAGAGACATACATTAAAACAAGAGGTGTTTGAAAACTTTTTCCATGTGAAGACATTCAAGCGGTGGTTCAGGCTCTCCAGAGAGGTTGTGCAGTCTCCATCCTTGAAGGTTTACGAGATGTCAGTAGATAAAACACTGAGAAACCTGGTCTGATCTCATAGCTGACCCAGCTTTGAGGGACCAGGGGTGGCAGGAGCTTGCCAGGGAACAGGGAAAGACCCAGAAGCCAGGGTCATCCCCCCCACCCAGGAGCAGGGCAGACAGAGGGGGCAGGCAGGGCAGCACCAGCCCTGGGCATTGGGCACCTCCCTGGGGACAAGGATGGGATGAGCTGAGCTGGGATGTCAGCTCACAGGCAGGGGCACCAATCCATGGCCCACGTTCCATCACAGACACAGGTGGCAATGCAGCAGGGTATGTAGGTCAGGCAGGAGCCACGGGTGAGAACCTCAGCTCAGAGCAGCTCTCTGGGCTGGGACAGGCACTTGCCGCCGCCTTCCCACCAACTACTGGGGCTTCTCCCCACAACCCGGGGGACAGGCTACCCGCAGTGAGATAGCTCTGCCCTGTCCTGAGCCTCTTCTCCAAGCCTGACCTTCTTGAGGGCTAAGGATGTGCTCAGCACCCTTGCACAGGGGCTGGACGAGGTGACCTCCAGAGGTCCTTTCCAACCTGAGTTATCCAGTGATCCTACCACACACACACTGTCAGATTTTAACACCCAAAAATGAGAGAGACATTCCTGTCTACCAATGAGCTCTTTAGTGTCTGTGCATGGTGTGTATTCATAGTGGGAAGGGTAAAGAACAGGGAGATGAGACTGAGGAGGTTAGGAATACACCTTAATGCTGACAAATAAAAGGCTTTTAGAGAAGAATAACATTTTGAAAGGAATGTTTGTTCTGTGACTTTAAGATACTTTCACAATATTAGTTGGTCACATCTCACAATGTTCCTGCAAAGTAGGTAAGTATTACCATAACTGTTTTAGGGATGGAAGAATACAGATGCAGCAAACGCATGTGACACAGATATATGAATATGATTCGGCAAGATGGGGATAGAGTACAAAACTTCAGGCCTGATCTCTAGAGAGCAAAAGGGCCCTCAACTTCCTAATCCAGCCCAAACGAACATCAAAATGTTAGTCGTGTATTCTTTCTCCAGTAGCTCCCTATTTATACTGCCAAGGTTTAAAGTATGTGCAGAATGTCTTTGCACCATGAAAAAAAAAAAAGTAAAATAATCGAAATAAATAACAAAGTGGTTTCTGACAGTTTTACTGTTAATATGCTGTAATAAAAATTAAATGCCATTATGTAAGATTAGAAGCAATGGATAATCCAGAGAAGTTAATCCTGTCAACTACACTTTGTCAAAATAAGTCTAAGTGACTCATAAAATCACTGCATTGACCGCAAATGAAATAAGGAAACCTGACCAATGTACAGACAAAGAGAACAGTTGGTACTTGGCCTCTTATATTTTTCTGTTTGCTGTGAGAGCAAGTTTAGGAAAAAAACTGCTTGCTTTTCATCTAATCCATTTACCAAGGCATATGTGCACAAAGCTTTCACTACCTGGACAGCTTTAACATTTTTTTCCAGACTCAGTCTTTATGGTGGCCTGGCTGGTTGGATATATTTAGCCCTGAAAAGAGACTCTAAAAGGTAAATAATGGTACTATCCGACTTTGAGAGAACAGATTGTCTAAGCTCAGTGGTGACCAGAGCATTAATCTGAGGCTCTTACATCAGCTCAGATGTACTCAGCAAAGTCCACAGACAGACACACCATTCAAATAAAAATGTTCAGTGTTGAAAGAAGCAGGTTTGTTTCTCTACTGCACGTGAAATGAGAAAAGAATAAAAAGGGCTTATCTTTCTCCAGTTTTGAGACCTATGGAACCCTACCACAATTTAGGGTGGCATCTCTACTTGGCACCCCATAAACTCACCTCCCAGAAAGGAACACCGCCATAAGTGATACTGAAAGCTCTAAGGCATGAGGTTATTCTTCTTATGAATCCTTTTTGATGCATCAGATTTGGTAAGTTAAAATTCATTTGGAAGTTTTGCAGTGTTGAGAAACTTCTCTATGGGATAACTTTGTTACTGCTAACTTTCCTTAATATCAGTCTTCAAAAATTAATCTAGAATTTTTTAGTCTCAAAGGAAAAAATAAACCTTTCCTTCCAGAATTTTGAGGATGTGAGTCTCCATTATCATCCAGAGTTTAAAAGTTAAATTTAGGAAGTCTTTCCATTTTACATATAAAACATTGCAGGATGAACTGGGCCTTTGAGATGTCCAGATTCCAGGTTTGAATTGCACTTTGTTCCCCAGCTTCTCCTGCTCATATGGCA
>KZ505991.1:211456-226055 GCA_002844005.1 Limosa lapponica baueri
TTAAAGATTAAGAAATAACACTTGAACTCTAGTGGAGAAGGCAGGACTGTCAGCAGATCTTGTAGCATGTGAACAGGGCAGTCTTGGAGTTAAGCCAGAGTAATGTCAGCAGTTATGATAAGATGACTGAAATACAGCACAGGAAGGACTTCACTTCCCTCAGTTAGCAGTGGGAACACATTCACCAAAAGGGAAAAGCTTATCTACACAAGAAATGGCTGAAAAGTTGTTTTTATATTTTATTCATAGTTCTTTTATTTTAAATAATGTGACCATCTACATTATGAGGCTGACCTGGAAAAATTGCTTAGTCTGCAAATACAATGGGACTATAGAAAAGTTCATATCCTTTTACTGGTCCTTTTCTTGCTTTTTGTGGTCTTTCTCTTTTGCATTCTTGCCCCTCCTAACATCCCAACCAAATAACAATGTTTCCATGTTTAATCCCTCAAAAGTGAGGTTAGCTCCATAATCAAATTTTTCTGATATATTTCAACCCCGGATTCATCACTTACATTCTTATATATTTAATTGCAATAGTAAATAGAAGGTAGCAAGGCAACAGTGATCAAACAGTGTAAAGTGGGTTTAAATTTTACAGCAGCAGCTCAAGATCAAAGTTGTTGAGTGATGCCCCCTTTTCCACACACGTTTAAGCCAATCCCTACTGACTGACTACTTTCCATCAATGGCAGAATACACAAAAACAATAACTGATGTTTCTAAATTGGTCAATTATTCTATTCATGTATCTAGAACATGGACATGGTTCAGTTTTACCAATGTCTTATCTTCAATTCATGTATTCAGGCTAAAAACCTACTATGCCAGACTTGGATGTGTCCCATCTGCATGTGCTGTTTTGCGGTGCCCTCTCCATGACTGCTGCAAGTCAGACTACTGATTATGAGAATAGCTGCTCATTAGTGTTTTGTTGGCACACAGTCATCCCGTTATGATTAGCCTGTGATCCCCTGACCACTGCAGTCACCCATGTAAATAATCCATTACCTACTTACAAGCAGCCAGCCAGATACATCATGGCTCTTTTTTTGATAATGGAAGTGCCTTGCATCTAACTATTAGTTCAATCATAATTAGATCATGGCTGACTTAGATAGGCTTCCTTTTTTTTTTTTTTTTTTTTTAAACCTGCAGCTCATGTAAGACTTTAGACACAAGCTTTTACCTTCATAGTGCAGCTTGCCCTCAGCCTTATATCATCATTTTTGCCTACAGCCAATTGCTGAGTTGTGAGATGCTGACATATGTCATTCTATATGTCCTTCACATATAGGCTTTGGCAGTTGCCTTCAACAGCAAGAGCTGTGGGAACTTATCTTCTTAAATTTTTTCATTTTTTGCCCAATAAGCAGTCTGATCTGTCTGGTTTGAACAGTCATTTAGCATGCAAGCCAATATTTTCCATTGAAAATAAAAGTATTAACAAAAATAAAGACATAAAAATAGAAATAGGGATTTGTGTTGAAATTTCCAAGGAAAGGGAAAACTAAATTTCTTGTGAGAGCTATTGCCTGTTATTCAGGTCTGTCTCAGAGACATTGTTATTAAAACTCATTAGAAACTTTGTATCGCTGAACAAAATTGCAGTTCTTTCAGATTCTAAATTTTCTTTGTGTCAACGTCTGTGATTCTTTCCATCTCTCTTAAATTACTAAGTGAAGACAAATCCTATGCATAATCTCAATGCTTTCATTATCTGGCTCTCCTCCTATAGACATTGGATATTAAATCTCTTTCATAGTATTGTCCTAATATTTGACATTTACCATTACAACATTTATCTTCCAGAAGCTACATCTTTGTTGACTTTCCATCTAGACCAAATATTTATTGTACAGCCCTTACTGTACTTATATCTAATCCTGCCAACCTTTCCAAATACAGCAGCCAGATATTATTTTTCAAAAACCTATTAACCTAACACTAATAAATAAAGACCTAGTGAGTTTAGTCTTTTCCTGCCATTTATGCTAGTCCTGAGAGTCCACAGTGCTTTGATTAAAGTCCCTTTATAAGCCATAAATGAGTAGCAGCTGTTCTTGACATCTCTAGGAAACTTGGCAAATTAGACCACCTCACATTTGACGAAGCTGCAGGTGGGAGATGACAGGTTTCGTTTGTGGTCTTCAAATCACTTCCCTCAAATTAATATTCTGCATCAAAGCCAATCTTATTTTTAACTTTTTGATGAAGAGACAAAAGGGAAGGAAAACGGTGAAAGCCTCTTAGATAACAGAGTTACCTGGATAACCAATATAATTGCAATATTAAATATGATGCAGAACCGCTACAAACAGTGCTTTTGTATACACTGAAGCTTCTGCTGCCTGGAACATGTTGAATGATGAGCTGTATCAAAAGCTTGATGAAATAACAATATATCACACACAGAGTAAGAGACAATAAATCATGTTATGTAGTGTGATGAATGAATCAAAATGACTCAATGTTAAGTTATGGGAGAGAGGAACCATCCATACATTCTGCCCCAGAACTGGTGCAGACATGGACAGTAACTACAGGGTTTGATTTGAAAATTTGAACATAAATTTGAAATTTTGACATCAAAGAAAAAAGACTCTTTTGTTCCAGACCTACTATTCCTCTATTTTCTAATGTAATGCATGAAAACTCTGGATATTTGGAATTTTGCTTTGTCTTATTTTAAATTCTACCTTAAGTGCTGTAATTTGAATAACTTAATTTCAGTCATTTATATACACTGTATACATTTGCTCAGAATCTATCCTTCTAAATTTGGCCTGCAAAAATAATCTCCACTTAAATTCTTTGCTGCTTAGAAACTGAGATTCAGAATATAAATTAAATTTATGTATTAAAACTTTAGAAGATGTACAAAAAATTTTGAAACAGAAAACTTTGTCAAAAAAATCAGCACAGGCTTCCAATTGTTATAGCTCTGAAAATCTCAACAGTTTATTCAGTGACTATTCAGCAACATATGTATGAATTTAAAGGACAAGTTAAGAAATAATAACTGCTGTACTTGGTAGCAACTGTAGCCTCACTGGAAGGTCAAAATAAAACCTTGGAGTTGAATGTGAAACATAACTTTCCTTTTGACACCTAAAAGTAAAATTTAAACAACCTGATGTTATTGGACTACAAATACATTTTTAAAATTTGCTCCAACCACTGTTTGGTAGAATGACTGGCAATGGAATTTTCTTTGGACACTTAAATAAAATCACAAACAGAATAACAACTTATTCCAATCTTACTTATTACTTGACAGAATACCTAATACTTTACAGAATATTGCCATATCTCAGTGTTAATTGTCATTTCTAACCCTACAAATTAAAGGAAGTAATAAAAAAACAGCCAAACTTTCAGTCTTAGTTTAAATATCAGCTCAGTTACTAGAAAAAATTTCCATTGACTGGAGTGGTTTAGTTCATAGCCTAACAAAGGAAACCTGTGCAGACTTAAAAGCATAATCTTGCAATTAAAAGCATATGGGTTGTCTTTGCCTCCACTTGACGCTCTTTGGGGCCAGTCTTGCATACCCTGAATTGCATAAGCCATTTATTCCCTTGGAACATTCCCCTGAGTATTATATTGAAATCCTTAAACATTTGCTATTCATTTCTTTTTAAACAATCTGCCTTAAAACTGCATTTGTCTATTTTGTTGTGTACACTCCAACAGTCCCTTGTGAAGTATATTTCACAGAGAAGGACTGAAAAAAATGGTAGAACAACAATGCTTGGTAAACACGTCAAAAGAAACCTATTGTTTTGAATTGACTTTGACTGGTATGGTTTTTTTATCTGGCTTTCCCTCTGGATTCCTTTTGCCTTCTAATACACAGGAGCCTTGCTATTTTTCCCCAACAGCAGAGTGACTTTGAAAGTTTACTTTCTATGAGAGGAATTAAAATGGGAGTTGCAAGAAACCTATTAGCCCTGGGCATTTTTCTGAAAGTATCAGTGTCTGAAGATAAGGAGCTTTAAATGCAGCTTCTTCTGAAAGCTACATTAGGCTCAGTGTCTCACTTACAGCCCTGTGGACCTTTTTTATATTTTAGCTTTCATTGGAAGAGCAAAGAAATGGAAAGAATAAACAATCCCATGTTCTTTTAAAGTCTGCAACATCACAGTAACCTGTATCCCAATGAAGAGTGGTCAAGGAAAGCACCTAAGCTATTGCAAAGCTTTTAAAACCAACCAGAACTTCAAGATTTATTCTAGGCTTCCTCCAAAATTTACAATTCTTAGTCCATTCAAAAATTTATTTTTCTGAATAACCTATGCATCCAATTCTCTCTTGGGACAACAAGAGTGACAGCTGTCTCTTCTTTTACTAAGATGTTCTATGCGCTGCTTCAGGCTGTTGCATCAACTGCTTGTTGTTAGAGAGAGTGTGCAGAAAGAAAGGCCAAAGGAAAGAGCTCAGGTGTATGTGTTGGGCAGACACCTTGTTTAGATCATGTTTCTACTGAAATGAAAACTTGTGGTGAGAGAAACCTGGAAATCAGTGATCCTGAAAGATATTAACATGTTGTCATTGCCTTTGAAAATATGATCGCAGGTTGTGTGTGTGTAGAACAATCTACGTCACACAAACCCATTTGTATTGTCTTTGTATTTGTTATTGGTAGCACCACCTCCTAGAACTGTGAGTTGTTTTTTAATGTATCAAACTGAGTTGACTTCCAAAGTATCCATGTCGCACAGGCTTTATAACAGGGTAATAGAAAAGTGCTCTTTCCTTCATTGCAGGAAGGAGAAACTGCATCTCTGTGGCTAGGTTTAAACTGGGGGACATGGGAGCACTCCTATGCTGTCCCCAGTTGTGTGCTCTTCTCCCTGTGTCAAGGAAATCTAGATACTTGAGTCAGTAGGAAGCTGTGAAACATAACCCGGGAGATGGAATGCCAGAACACATCATGGTGTGCCACTGCCATGCAGAAGAAGAGGAGTCTGAGGGACTAGTAGGCTTGTCACAAATCAAATGAGAAACTGTCATCACAGAAAGGAATTCTGGACTTTTAGACTTAGGTCCTGATCATAGTTTTAGCCACTAGTGTCAAACCAACCAGAGCTCCTGCAACAGTGGAGAGGTGGCTATAGTAATAACTTGAAATCAGTGTGGCATCCTTTGACTAGAGGAGGTAGAAATGGGCTGCAAATTCCAGTCTCTACATGTCTGATTTGATTTTTTTTTGTTTTCCTGCAGTTGAAAAATACAACAGTAAATAGAACCGCAGAACTTACTAGAGCATTAGGAGGCTGCTACCAGCTGCTGTAGTTATTGAGAATCATGCTATCTTGCCCCACCAGCATGCCTCAGCTTCCAGCTTCTAGGAATTTCCATATTTCCAGCAAACGTGCCAATCCTGTCAGTAGTTCTGTCCTACACACCATAGTCAATGAGAAAAATGAAAAAGCCACTCAATATTGTTATTAACATATGACTGCTACCAGCCTGGGGACAATCCAAATCACTGTCATAAAGTTTTAGAGGTGGAAGACTCCATACAGATCTTTCTGTGTCATCTTGTCTATTACCAAAAAAAAACCAAAAGCTATTAAGAATATAATCTAAAACTGTTCAGAAGTCTGACTTCAGAAAAACAAACAAGCCAAAGACTTCATGCACAATTATGTAATTAGGATTCTGTCTGAAACTGGCATTGTTCATTTCCATAAGAGAATTAGGCATTCATTACTTTCATTACACTCCATTCTGCTAATATGATTCATCATATATATTTAAAAATGAAGTCATTTAACTACCATTGGCCATAAAACACACTTCTAATAAAAATGAAGCCATTTAACTACTGTTGGCCATAAACCATACTTCTAATTACTCACTTCACTAATGTTCATTTGTCATCTAATTTTTTGATTTTTCTGCATTAGACTATAACAAGCATAAAATAAGAGACCTTAGACTAATGCCAAAGGATATTTAGCTTTGATCACTGTAATCCATCAAATGTCCTAGTGAGTCAAAATGGAATCTGCAATCCTCTTAACAATTATTATTGATTCAAAAATGGTGATATTTTGGGTAAGCCTGCAAGAAATATCATTGTGCTCTTGCGTAAGTATGGGGAGTAATCAAATACACGTATCTGTATTCTCTCATAGCAAATGATGTAAAGGCAGGAATAGATTAGACTGCAGCACACTATTAACCTAGGGCAGGCTATAACATGGGAAGATGTAATGCTGTATGGAACACTTATGCCCTATTAACAAAAAACAAGCTGATAGAATTGTTGCCTTAAATCAAATCGTAACCATCCTGGCCAATTACAACTCCGGCTGCGATGCGCAGTAAATGGATAGGACATAATAAATCTTTCTATTGTACCAGACGTATCAAGATACAAATGTGCTTGACTGCGTACTATTATCTTACAGCTGAGTCTCATGACACTTCATATCTCATTCTGCACCAAGCTTTTAAGCAAGCATATGCTAAATGGTTTAATACAAGTTCAGGTGGTGACAAATAGCCCCCTTTTGCCAAAGACATTTCCAGCAAGCTGCTGGTCACATAAAACATTACTGTCTTTGTTACTTCAGTCTGCAAAGGCAAAGGAGAATGAGCGAACTTGTCATCTATAGCTGGAATCCATATCATGGATTGCTCACTTTACTGTGCAATTTTATTTTGAAAACAATGAGATAAAATTGGTCAGGTTTGTTTCATGTTTTTCAGATAATAGCTAAGTGCTGTTTGTTTGTAACATAAAAATCCAAATAAGATCTCTTAAATCTTACTACTTCCATGGGACTAGCATCATTCAGTGACTAGCCTGATAACTTGAGCCAAAGCTATTGCCAGTTGCTGTAAGGAGTGATTTTTATTGGAAATGTGCTATGTTTTTCTAGTTTCGTAAAGTGATGTAAATCTATATAAATGCGTATTATCAGATGCTGTCATTGCAGATACAATATTAGTCATTGTTCTGAAGAGAATGATAGAATTAAAATTAACAGGCTGAATTTGTAGCCATAAAAGTTGATGCCATGACACTGCCTTAATGCCCACTTTCCAATCGTTACATACTGTTTCTCTTTAATTAACAAGGCACAGCAGTGAAATGTTAATTCTAGACAAGAAGGTGGTTTTAATATCCCTTAGAACTGCAGACTGTCCTCACTCAGAATATAGGCTGACCTGGATGCTCATCTGTAGTTACCAGTCAGCTGTTTCTCAGTAAGGCAGTTACCTTTGCTGGCTGAGTTAGCCTGATTTCTCCTGGTTTTACCTCTCAGCAATACAGCAAGCAACGTTCTGCTTTCTCAGAGACCATTAGCCTATTAAAGCAGCGGTCTGGTTAATGTACTGGGCAGAATCACAGCCATATATTAACTATGCAGTTCTTTTTAACATGCAATTGCTATAAACCCCCTTTCATTTCAGTTTTCTTATCAGCTGAGCATAACATTGACATCACGGTTGCCTCGACACTGGCCCCATCCCTTCTCTGTTTCTCCACTGGGTCACAGCTGTTAAATACATTTTACTGGAAAAATGACTGGCACGCAGACGTTAAGTGCACAATACCAGGCGGAGTGGGAATGTAGGGGGGCTGTCAGAAAAGCTGCGTCATATTTGAGCTGCCAGCAGTGGAAAGGGGCAAAATTGTAATGTCTGTGTGGATATACTTTAAGAGAAAAGGGAAGGGATAGCCAAATGCAACTGGAGCAAATTCAAGAAGCATCTGACTGATAAGAATTTGAGCATGTGTAATGTTATTTTTATGATAAACATTCTGGCCAAACAAGCACTTGGCAGATTTCCTCTGAGGCTGTTTTTTAATGTTGTTGTTGGCCTCAGTTTCATTAGCCTGAAACGTGTCGGTGGTTTTGTAAAAAAGCAATACCCGTAAATTACTCTTGTATCATAGTTGTCACGGTGATAAATGAAGAGAGATTAATTAAATGTATATTCAAATGAACTCCGTGTACTTTGAAGGCTTTTATAGGCTGGGATTTCACTGAGGCTTGGGAGTGGTGTCATGGTGAAAGGAAACTTTTGTCTGGAAACTTCTGAAGTTTAAGTGTCTGGAAATACACAGGAGAAGGCACTGGAGGATTGTGGTTTTAAACACAGCATCTGGGTGCCTCTCTGTGGGCTGTGGTGTTATTGCACTGCTGAGGACTCTTACAAGGTACCTGCAGGATTCCATTACCTATGATTATTGGTATCTGTCTGATGTTTATACACCTTGCAAAAATATGTCATTTTGAAATTACACTTTTGCTGCTTCCGTATTTTTGCTGTCTTATTATGTGGTATAAACTATCCACCTGATATTCCAGTGCAGCACAGTACTTTATTAAATTACAAGGCAGATTAATGTTATGAGTCATTTATTATCCACATTTGAGGCAAAACACAGCCACAAAAGTGGAAATATTACCGTGAGTATGAGGAAATGCAAGCAGAGACTAGAGAAGCAGGAACAGTTATCAGCAGGTATAAGAGGAGTAATCTTCCATCCAGAAAAAAAGAAAAAACAAACCCAATACCAGAATCTTGATGCTACTCATACCAGCATGAGGGAAATAATAAGTCAGAAAAAAGTCTAGGTAATGAGTCCGTGCTTCTAAATACTTCTGAATTATAACGGCTATAACAGTTGTATTTATCACAGATCCACAGAGTAGATGAGGTTGGAAGGGACCTCTGGAGGTCATCTGGTCCAACCCCCTTGCTCAAGCAGGGCCACATAGCTGCCCAGAACCATGTCCAGTCATGATTTGACTGTCTCCAAGGAGGGAGACTCCAGAACTTCCCTAGGCAACTTGTGCCAGTGCTCCATCATCCTCACACTAAAGAAGGGCTTCTTGGTGTTTGGATAGAGCCTTCTGTGGTTCAGTTTGTGCCCGTTGCCTCCTGTCCTGTCACTGGGCTCTACTGAAAAGAGCCTGGCTCCATCTTCTTTACACCCTCCCATCAGGTATTTATACACACTGCTAAGACCTCTCCTATGCCTTCTTTTCTCCAGTCTGAGAAACCTCAACTCACTCAGCCTCTCATCATATGTCAGGTGCTCCATGCCCTTAATCATCTTTGTGGCCCTTCACTGTACTTGCTCCAGTATGCCCATGTCTCTCTTGTAATGGAGAGCTCTGAACTGGACCCAGTGCTCCAAATATGTTTCACTAGTGCTGAGCATAGGGGAAGGATCATCTGCCTTGACCTGCTTATGCAGCCCAGAAGGGCACTGGCTTTCTTTGCTGCAAAGGTGCATTTCTCTCTCATGGTCAACTTGGTGTCCATCAGGACCCCTGGGAATCTTTTCTGTAAATCTGCTTTCCAGCTGGTAGAGCCCCTGTGCTGGCATGTGGGCTTATTCCTCCCCAGGTGCAAGACTTGGCATTTTCCTTTGTCAAATTTCACAAAGTGTCTAGTGGTTCATTTCTCCAAATTCTTGATGTTTCTGTGAGTGGCAGAACAAAGGTCTAGTGTATTGGTCACTCCCTTTAATTTTGTATTGTCTTCAAACTTGCTGAGGCTGCACTCCATGTCATTAATGAATATATTGAACAGTATTGGCTCTGGTATCAACCCCTGGGGTATTCCACTAGTGACTGACCTCTGCTGATCATAACCCTCTTCATCCAGCAGTTCAGCCAGTTTTCAATCCATCTTACAGTCCATTTATCTAGACCGTACTTTATCAATTTCTCTATGAGGGTGTTATGGGAGTGTGTGAGCCGATGCAGACAGGACTCAGGAACAACCACAAACCATGGATTAAGGGCAAAGAACAAATTTAATCTCAATACCTCATGGATCAGGGAACCTCTGAAGCAGCACCAGGGCAGAGGCAGGCAAGAAGGGGACCCAGGCACCGCAGACCAAGTCCTTATTAGCACGAGAGTCCTTGTTAGCAAGGGAGTGAAGGAGCGAGAGAGCTCCCGCTTGCTGTTTGGGCCTGTATTTCAAGGATTCTGGCAGGCAGAGTTTTCTGCTGTGCTTTGATCTCTTCAACAGCAGGGCAAGAATCTCAGGCGTGTTTGATAAGGTGCCCCTGAGTCCATCCCAGGCCTATGTTATCTAAGTGCAGGTTGAGCACACAAAACTAAGCAACAATTAGTGTGATATATGTGTTTTCCAGCACCCCACATGCGAGTCACTTGAGCGTATTTACAGTCCTCCTCACCAATCTTCTGCTACTTTCCCACAGGGAAACAGTGTTGAAAGCCCTACTAAAATCAAGATAAACAGTGCCCTTGTTCTTCCTTTCTCCATTGGGTTAGTTATTTCCTTGTAGAAGGTTATCAGGTTGGTCAGGCATGATTTCTATTCTGTAACTTCATACTGACTACTACCTCTTGTCCTTCATATATTTGGACTTGTTTGTTCCAGAAGGACTTGCTCCATCACGTTCCTGGAAATGAGATGAGACTGACCAGCTTTTTGCTCCCCAGATCCTTCTTGCCTGTTTTGAAGACGGCAGTGACATTTGCTTTCTTGCAGTCCCCCAATTGCCATGACCTTTCAGTGATTATTGAGAGTAGCCTCTCAACTGCATCAGCTGGCTACCTCAGCAACTGTGAGTGCATACTGTTGGGTCCACGTGTCTGTCCACTTTGTTTAAATGTTCCTTAGGTTGATCCTCCTCTACAGAGGGTAAGTCTAGTTATTGCCCAATTAAGACTGATGATTCATTGTGCTCTTTCAGAAACAGAGAAAAAATAGACTTTGGCTTGAAGAACAGAAATCACAACAGAAGAGACATACAAGGAAAGAATCATTTCACTTATGTCACCATAGAACCAAAATTTAGAGTCAAGTGCACCATTTAGCATTAGGGTGTATGATAATGATAGGAACTGGCCTAACTTATAGTGTGTTCCTGTCTAGTCTGACATGTATTGACCACCTGTTGAAAAAGTTCCATTGCTTTGTTCCAAAAAAACATAACCCTAAAAGTTAAAAATATTCTCTTTTATCTCAAGTATGTGCTTTGAGAGGTGGGAAAAGAGGCTGTGGTTTGCAGAGGGACAATCACAAGTACCACCTCTGTCACTACAAAGCAATTCCCTGTGACAGCGATGAAGTCTGGGGCAAATTTTGCAGGAATATATTCTTTTTTTGGACTAAGTGTTCTGATAAAATAGAGGATCTGTACCACTATTAGTATTTAAGAATATATTTCAAAGCATTAAATGAAAACAAACAGCAGTGCTGCTTAGCCCCTCTTTTTTCCAACGTCTGTCATGGGCTGGATCACATTGCCCTGACTCACAGCTCTGGCTGTGCCAACACTGTCCACCGTTACAGGGTAATTCAGTACATTTCACTCCAGTCTGAGAGGAAAACAGACATCAAAACATTTTAATTTCTCATGAGACTGGTAATCTAGCTTTTTTTAAGGGATTGTCCTTTCCTCCATTCTACAAGTCTAGCATATTTGTAGTTGCCACTTGTCCTTACCTATCAACTAGTATTTCCTCTTCATGATTACTTCTTTTCTCATTTTCCCACAAAGATCATACCATGGAGGCAAGTTGGAAATTTTATAAGACATCAATGAAAAGCTGAATATCAAGACAATGGAAAAGAGAGTTAAATATTTGAGTAACAATTCAAGGAATCTGGGCTTCACACGAAAACTCTAGAGCCAGACAGTAGATGTTGCATGGTGGGACATCCCTAAAACCTCACTTATCTCCATAGTTTGGGTCCTGAACAGCGTGCATGGGAGGCAGTCTCCTTCCTTATTTTATTAAATGCTTGGTTAATGTGCAATATATGGAAGTAGTTCCAGAAACAAACACCAGAATCTAAGACTGACTGCCCCAGATGAGTGCTGACACAGTATGTTTTCTGCTCTGTCTTCCTTCTTTTCTCTTAAGTCAGTATTATTAAACTGCAGAATCATGTTTCTCTTCTCTGTCTCTCTTTTCTCACTGCATTCTTAAATTTTTTCTGCCAAATGACATATTTTCAGTAGGAGAAGTGCAGATAATACATAATAATAGTACTCATAGTACAAATTCTAGACTTAAAAGCCTAGAAAAAGAATTCAACGTTGTCAGTTCCAGTAGGCAGAGAGGTACTTGGTGTACTGGGCTGCTAACACCGTTCTCTAGAGCTGGCTTACAATAAACAAGAGTCAGTGCAAAAGACATCTGGAGACCTGGGCCATAAGAAACCACCAGTCAATATCCAGAGAACACAAATGGTGTTCTCTGGATGTTGAAAGAAACCCCTTCAAACAACACCCTGTTCTCACATGCTCAATTACAAACCCCTCTTTGTTCTGTGTATGAATTCCCTTCATCACAGCTCCTGGCTCCGTACAAATGTGCTGTACTGTCTCTTTCAGCTGGCTAGTCCTTGGCCTTGCTCTGAGCCTCCCTGTGTTAGACCAGCTCCACTTCCTGCTTCCTTTCTGCCAGTTAACTTTCTCAAGCAACAACAGAAATTCTTGCCAGCTCCCCCCAGGTCTTTAATAGCAGTGTTAACTTTTGACTTGGTTGTCAATTTCGATGCTGCTGCAACAATAGCAGCAAGAACAGCTTGTTTTTAATGGAAACTGTATTTATGTGGGCAATGCTGATTTTCCTATAGTTCATGGCTGAGGGTGTAAATGAAATTTTCAAGCTTTCAATGTATTGGGTAAAATGATTCAGAACCTTGTTTATCCTTTTTTCCACTGAAACAGATATAACTGGAAGAACAAGAGTTCAAAGTCAACAAGTTCCTCTTTCACGAATCTCCAGCACGCAGCCGTGTGCTTAGCTTTACAGAGACCATTGTCAATGGAATTGGATAAAGAAGTCCATCATAAACCAGATTCTCAAAAAGTCCTGGGCAAAATGTCCATGAGATATAATATCTCAAGAGAGACCAGTATGTTTGCCTTCAGTACAGAATAAACCCTTGATCACAATCATCACTGTAGTATATATGAAACCCCTTTTAAAAATAAAGAGGAACTATTATCTGGAAGTTAATTGACCCATAGTGGACCTGAGGAAGTTAGAACATACATAAGGAAATCAGTTCTTAGGCAGATTGCTGAATCTATGCTCATCTTCAGTTTTCCTTTTATAAAATGGGGATAACATTTTCTGGTCTAGCAGGAGTGCCTGATGTGCCATATTAATAAAATGAAGAATAAAAATTCAAAGTAAAATTTAGTTGTACAACCTTAATTCTGCCTTTATATAGTCTGACACGGTATTTTAGCACTTGTTCACAGCTTTTTTTTTAGCAAATGTTATATACCACACAATTTTTTTGAATTGCATCTAGATTCTCAGGTAGAACTTTAAACTCAATTGAAACCATGACTAGTTTTTTTGGCTTAATGTAGGTGTTTCCTCATAGAAATGTTATATACAGAGTCTCAGGCAGGAAACTCTGCTCAGCCTAATGTAACACAAACATTTGAATGCTTACTCAGCTGTCTCTGCAGGAGATCCAGACCTCTTAATTTACTACCTCTCTCCCTCTTCATAAGAAGATCCAGTTTAATTGGCTTCTGGCAGCTCAGGAAACCGTGCGGAAATGTCTGGCATCTCCATCCCCTTGGGAGAAAATATAGCTAACACTTACCGGGAGCACATTTAATGGTATGGAGCGTGCCAATGTTGCATTGTCTTTACATAATTGTCTAGAAGCCAAATCACTCACCCGGGAAGTGAGACCGTTCTACACATCCACAGGGACCAAGCTGAGGCTGCAAAAGGAGGATCTAGCCATGGATTATTTTGATGAACGCACTCCCCCTATACGTGCTGAGGGAGATGCAAGGTTTCAAACACACCTTGCAGCAACGTGTATTTTTCATTAGAGGCTTGGCTGGGTTTATTAAAATCACCATCCAGGGCAGGGACCAGAAGCCTCTCCTTCCCAGTTGTTGTCGGGCCTTTTGCACTCTCCCTAACTGTTGCACACCTGACTGCACACTGGCTGACCTTCAACAAGAGGGAGGAAGGTATGTTTACTCAGGGCACTCCATGGTGCTTAGGGCACTCCTCTGGGATGGGGATATAAAGGGTCACTTCCTTGGGCTAGTAAGAATTGAAGAAGATCTAGATGACTCGGTGCATATGTGAGAGCTGAGCAAAGCTGCCACTTTATCAGCTGAAGGTAATTGTAGCCTTGACTCTTTCTGTGTCTTTGGACATCTCCAGGGAACTTAAGCGGAACAGAAACAGCTGTCTGTCTAACCACGATTGCACTAGAGCTCCCATCTTCGCAGAGCAGGCAATTCAGAGCAGTCATGGGTGACTGGGGTTATATGAACTGAAGTTGCTGAGGTTGCAGGGAGCTTTAAGCAAACTAGGGAAGAACATAAAGAGCAGAGACACCTATACGGTTAGGCAAAGCGAGATTGCTGTCTTGCAACACTCTCGGTCTAGCCCTAATTTGAGAAGATTCTTCTGCAAATTTTTGTGAAGTAACAATGCTAACAAAGTAACAAAGTTTATGAAAGGCAGGTCCTGCCAGACGAACCTGATCTCCTTCTATGACAAGATGACCCGATTATTGGATGAGGGAAAGGCTGTGGATATTATCTACCTGGACTTTCAAAAAGCATTCGACACTGTTCCCCATAGAA